>JAGFPH010003203.1:0-21935 GCA_018207615.1 Philaenus spumarius | reverse complement strand
TTATAAAGTTTTAAGAGTGGGAATTATAGTTTTGTTTTTAAGTGTGGGCAATTTTTAAGAGTGGGGATAATCATAGCTTGACGCGTCGGTTTTTCTTCTTTTTTTTTTAAAGATTTTTTGGTTGGCTTAACCCCTTTACCACCAATAAATTTTGCAACTATTGAATTGAACTGTTCTGCCGGATTGTTGGTCTTATCACAGACTATAGAAATTCACCAGGCCTCACTGTAATAGGAGAACGGGTAGGGGGGGGTATAATTGAGTCAGTTTTTGGCCGCGAGAGTTCAGGTGCAAGGCTACTGTAACGTATTAGCAGAGCTACGTTGTCAGATTGAACGAGTGATGGGGGGGGGGGGCGCCGTCAAGGTCAGGTCGTTGTCACTGCCGGAAGAGTCGTGCTACTTAGGGTTGTTGCGATATCGGGAAGTTTTAGATATTCGATATCGATATATCAAGCTCTTGTATCGATATAACGAGAATATCGATATCAGCAATATCGAATGATTCGATATTAATATTTCTTTGTCAATCGTAGTCTTATTTCCTACTTGTAAAGTAAAATATGGTCATTGTTTACTTACGTGTGACCTAACGTAATGATACATGTTGCTTATATTCTTAAATTACACACCAATCTAACTCTAAAAACTCAAAAAATATCACAGAAAGACTGGAAACAAATATATAAATTAGGAGATAACGAAAATTCCAAACAATATAGGTTAAATTTAACTATAATTGTTAATTATTGTTTACTTATTTGTGAACAGATGTAAGGATCAATTTTGTTTAGCCATAGAGTCTAAAACTACGCATCAAACTAACTCTAAAAACACAAACATCTTTATAGGAAACAAATATTACGTAAATTGGAGAAAAAGAAAACTCCTAAAAATATAAGTTAAGGCTCTTCTATACCTTGAAGAAAACTCCCGAGTGTACAGTGTGATTTTAATAAAAAGGACCGAGTACAGTCAGTGACCTTGTGATGGCGAGGAGAGAAGCGGGGGGTAAAAATCCTAAACTCAAAACATCAGTCTCAGAGTCTACTAATCTACTAACCGCCCACTTGGCACCATCCAATACAAAGATAAGAAATTGTTAGTAAATAAAACCATGGTCCGTTCAATGAATGCTACAAAAGTGGGGTGTAGAGATAAATGGAAGAAACACAATGTTTGACTGTATTTGGTGACTTTGTTTGTATTAATTAATAACATACTAAAAGTCCCCTATCCTAGGAGGTAAGCGGAGTGCAGGCGGGAAGCACAAGGTTTCTTTTTTCGGGTTTTTGCTTTATCTCGAAACTATCTTCCCAGCGATAATACCATAATGTACAAAACTAAAGCTGACCAAATATGCCACAAGATTCATTCTAATCATTTTGTGGCTATCTCGCATGGTTTGCCAGATATCTGCGCTCAAAATCGCTTATTGTTGAAAACATTTTGCCTCAGTTTTTTGCCTTATAGTGTAGTTATTTTAAACCAAAATCACCCCATTACCTAAAAACAAACTCTTATAAGCTAAGGATTTGGTATGTATGTTGTATTTAGCTACTGTAATAACATACTAAAAGTCCTCGCAAAAAAAACCTGTGCTACGGCCGCCATTGGAAAACGGTGTCAAAACCATAACTCAAAAACTATTCATCCTATAAAAAAAAGTTATAAATAAAAAATGTTTGTCACAAAAAGAGCTACAATTGTTTTTTAGCAATTTTTAATAAAATTAACTGTTTAGCCATTAAATGCAATATTTGGAAAACAATTTTAATAATTTGTAAAAAAAACTTATTAATAAAATAATTTTGTTAAACCTCAATACGAATTTTTAATTATTTATAATCGATACATTTAGTGTAAAAAAGTATTTTCAAAGCTCTAAACTCTATTATTATTTTTATTTTTTATTTCATTACAAACCAAAATATTGAATTATTTTTCTGACCAATTATATTCAAAATAGGCCTACTCAATAAAAAGTTTGTATTTTAATCACTCAACAATTTTTTCTTTATTCTCTGGTTTATTCCGAACAAAATCATATATACGTTATGTTTACTGTTTATAATATTTTTTGGCGAATTTACAAAAATACTTCTTCAAACAGTCATATTTTAATTGTTTGCAAATGCCAAAAATCTATTGTTGTTACATTGCCGGTTCTAAGATTAAATACTATTACAAAACATAAAAAATGAAAATTATATGGTAGGTCAATTTTCCTACCCCGACAACTAGTACTTCCCGAAAACTTTGTCGGGTAATGTTACCTCTTCCTTATATAAATACAAATTTTGTAAATGATTCTGAAAAATCAAAGGTTAGGTGCTAAATTGTATGACGTCATAACTTTGCCATGTTTAGGGTGTCGGACGCGCAGAAATTACAAATAATATTGGCCCGACAAAATGTTTTTCGCTTTCTATATAAAAAAAACTTCCGATTAAAAGAAAGATTACATTTATGTCATACATTGTTACCGCATCAAATCAATGAGTTTGCCGGGGTCTCAAAGGAAAATGCCCCGGTATACCGAGAACTGTTGAAAATAAACATGTTGTCCGACTCTTCATAAATAAGAGATATACGACATCTCAAGAGTTAGGTAATCATAAACTTTTTAAAGACCTGGGCTCGAGGACTATTAGGCCTACTGTTATTAATATTAAATCACATTAATATTGTTTCAGAGTCCTGACAATGAAACAAACCCCGAGTTGTGCCCAGAATCTGCGAGTGTCGTTTTACCACCAACACCATCTTCATCGACATGGTATTAGTTCTTCGTCCAGATTTTCCATTTTGAACAATACAAATTGATTAATAACAATTTGAACAAAACTGATAAACATTTTTGGGGTTCCTCACTTCACAATTGCACAAACCGAACTAAGCGTGTGAACGGAAATATTTTATTCAGTTCGTTTGCACAAGCCAGTTTGCGCAAATGGCTTGAGCGTGTAAACCGCCCTTTACAGTAGAGAGTAAAATCACTCTTTGTCCTCCCCCTTCCTCCGCAACAAAACGTTCGGCCACTTCTCGTAGCAATTAAGGAGCTTACAAACAAAAATATAGAAAAAGTTAGCAATACATTGCAATGGATGTAAGACGTTTTAACTTGCAATTTTCCAAGTTAAAAAAAAATTTCTGTTGTTACGTATTCCCGTGGTTGACATAAAAATAATATATAGGCCTACTGACACTTTTTACACATGCAATAGTACCTAAATTTAGCCTATTTTATTTACATTTTGTGCTATTTTAAAACAAATTTAGTAGACCTAAACCTAATGCAAAGCACAAGTATTCATTTGTAGTTCTAATTTATTTGACTAATTGTCTGTTTAAATTATCTATGAAATCAAGACTAACAAGAAGATTATTGAAATTTATTTATCAAACGCGGAAGACAATGGAAGAGAACAATGTTTATGATAATAATTACTAAAAATGAGACTAATCATAAGCGTTAAAAAAATGATTGATTTGAATATTGTATTACTGGCAACCTTGTAACCATTGAACATGATTTGCTAACAGTTACTTTACTAATATGCACAAACAGTATATCTTCTTAAGAGTTAATAACGACCTAGAGTTCGACTTTTTTATAATGCCTGTTGCGTTAAAGTGAAATTTTAGTAATGTATGATCAATTTAAAACCATTCCATTCCTGTTGGGTATGAATCTCAGTAATATATTAACATTGAAAATTTAATTTATTTATTTGTTCAAAATGTTAGGCCTGTCACGAACCAGAATTTTTTTATGTAATTCGGTTTCACAAAACATACAAAAGCTGAAATTACCCACTTTCAATGTTTGGGAAACTCCATAATGGGCCCAAACGCTGCCAACAAAAATGTATATAAACGTATGGTAATAAGGAATTTTTTTCAATCGTCTTCAATGTATTGTACGCTACGTAAAAATTAAGATTTACTTAATAATCTCTTCACGGAAAATCATTATTTCTTAACGGATATGATGTAAAATAATTATTTAAGAACAAATGCATTTAAAATAATCATCTGAATGAGATATTTTACAAAAAATTTTAACTTAATTTATCAATAGCGTAAAACTTAATTATGTTTAAAATATAACTTGAGTTAATAAAATATAAATGGGATCTATTCGACTTTATTACGAGCAATGAAGCAGTCAAGTTATAAATATGCAGCGAACTGCGAAACCCACAAAACTTCTGAAAATGAATCGAAGGAATAGTCCGGCATCCGGCAAATAGCCTACATCCGTTTACAGCTTTAACTTTGTTCAATGTAGCGCATTCTGTGCGAACACTTTTCGAACTAATTTACACTCCATAACACTCTACCAGTACTGTAAAGAAAACCGAGGTCTCGCTCAGATTTTGAAAAAACTTACCAAAATGATATTTTAGTAATGTACAATGCAAAACTGCACTTATCTAAAACCGAGGTCTTGGGTTTGGGACCTCGGTTTTCCACAAGACCTCGCTTCTGCTGTTAATGGTTTATGCCAGGACCTCCGTTCTACCATTTTACAAACTCACACAGACACACAGACACACAGACAGACCAATTGCCAAAAATGCATTTTTTGGACTCAGGGGGCCTTGAAACGTAAAGATATTATGAAAACTCGACATCGAATTTTTGGGTCGATCGCAATACTTACCTTACCTAGTATAGGGTAAGGAAAGTAATATCAACTCGCACACGTGCACACAGGCCCGTCCTTGTATCAGTACTGATCTGTTATCTCTGTAGCTTTTACAAGGAATTAAGGTATTTATATAAATATGTCCATTACAGTAAGGCAAAAATCTAAATAAATCATAAAGTTTTCAGCTTTCGTTTACTTCGTACAATTGTCTAAAAATAAAACATTTAAAACTACTACAATTTCAGTGCTGTTTATTTTTCCACACACTGTAGGCCTATATAAATATTGATATTTATCTCGTTTATAGCACGTTGCAGACATAAAGACTGGATTTTAATATAAAATTGAAACTCTCCCTTCAACCCCATCACAGCAGCTTATCACAGAAGCGGTGAATTTCATTTTCAGAAGCAATTTACTTTGCTTGGGCGAAGGCATTTCTAAAAATAATCTTGAAAATTCAATTTAATTGAAAGTATCTTTTATCAATCGGCATACAAACTTAATAGCATCGTTTATTGCATTCCGAGAAATCGAGCAGGCGTTTAAAAAGGAGTTTTAGATTTAATGAAATTAATTTGTATTTTCAAAAATTTAAATGTGAGCTTCAAAGCATTTTTATAATGTGAAGGAAATTTAAAGGCAAATAAAAAAATGCTGTCAATAAAAAAATGTATTTAGAAGGTAATTAATATTATAGTGAACAAATAATTAATAATAGAATATGTTTATATGTTATACGAAGATGTACGAATGTTTCCGAAGTTAAACGAATATGTTCCTCTTCTTTAAATTTGTATAAACAAATATGTTGATGATAAAAGGTTGTATTTATATACAGTTTATAACCTCAAAGCAAATATTATAAAATGTATTATAGCTCACATTAGTCATTTAACTCTTATTTAAAAAAGTCAACCTCACAAGACAATGTATTATTGATTGAAGCTGTAAACACAACCTCAAAGTAATCTACGCGTGTATTACAGATGATGGGTGAAATCAGCTGTTATATTATATAGTTACTCACGTACGTACGGACCGGACGTACACTCGCTTTTATAGGAGTTGATTTCGAAATTCAGAACATATGGCCAGACCACTGTATAATGTTACATACAAAATATAACTTGCTCCCACGCTCTTCTACGTTCCACTAACAATTATTTTGACAATTAATTAAATTGAACGATGGGAGGATTTGTTTATTTTTAACATTATATAAGCCAGGCACTACTGACAGCTGTTACACTAGAAAGAATCTGGATTCACTTTCATTCAAAAGTTATCGTTGTTTAAAAATTCACAAATTTTCGTTTTTTGGTATTTTTTTAACATATCTTCCAGATTTCTCAACCAATCAATATAAACCTGTACATTTTCTTTTTGTGCTTTAAAAACTGCGTAGAATGCTTTTTTAATAAACTCATTTTTAAGCGTTTAAAATTCAAACTAAGCGGGAAGTTCTAGGGTTGGCCTGCACGGTCAACCAATTTCCAGATTTTTTTTAAAGTTATTCAATTTTTACATAAGGCTCCATGAGAAGCTTATGGAGCTTATGAGAAACTGGGCACCGATGACGTCACGAGTTACTGCGCATCCACTCGTGAGCCCTACCGTTAGTATTTTATATACCGTGAGTTCAACTGAGAAAAGATGGTTTTATGCTTCACTAGGACGATCCTTCTGGCAGGCCACACAGTACATTCTGACAAGCGGATTTTGTTAGAAAATAACATTACTACACTTGAACATGCTCCATATTTGACCGATTTAGCAACATACGACTTTTATCTTTTCCCAAAAGTAAAATCAATAAAGTGACACGTTTTGATTCAGTGGATGTTTTGAAGAAGAAAACGGCGGATTAAAACAGCTGACATAAATTGAATATCTCCATACTGCTGCGAAGTTCAAATGATAAGTAGGCTACATGTATATACTAAAGGATACAAATGTTAAAATTACAATACAAATAATTAGATCACGCAGCTGAATGGCTGACGTTAGTTTAGCGAATTTCTAAAATTAAATTTATATATTTTACGGTTTCAACCAAAAATTTGGAAAATTGGTCTACAACGAAGACACTGAATAGCTGCCTGTGTGTACGAAAAATAGTAGTAGAATATGTTTAGACCTAAGCCTCCAGCTTTGCGAGTTTACACCTGGACCTTATGACGTCGAATTATGGACTGATTCGCTTCGCTCGCACCGTACAAACTTGGCCGTAGCGTCGACCTCAGACCAGAAGATTCCCCCACGCTAAAATCACCCAAGTGGATTTGAACCGGGTACTTTTATGGTATTTTACGTTTTGATCGATTTTAGGGAAACCAAGCGAGCTATAAAGCCGTGGAAAATGCAAAATGTGCAGAATAATATCATACATTTGTTTTTTTAGTTAAAGCCCTAAAAACGTTTCATTCTAGTAAGAAAAATTTAAAAAAATAGCTACTTAATGTCAAAAAACGAGCTTCTGGTTGTTGGATTTTTGGCTAACGAACTCGTCCGAGTGACTTAGATGTGTGTCGTAGTGATTCCTGGCACTTGGCCTCGCTCTGGCGCGATGGACCGGGGATGTGGGGAAGTAGAGGAAAAAAAACATTTTCCCACACCGTTTTGTAATGTGAGTCATCCTTCAAACGAACTAGTGCATGTTTACCTCATCCTTAACACGTTCACTGCTACGCTAATTTCGTATTTCCTATGCTAGGAGCTGACCTTTTATTTTTTATATCTATAGCCTAAATCAGTAGAAATTACTTTATTTTTTATTTTTGAACCTTTCTACGTAATAATCACTAATATTTTAAAGTGGACGCACATGTGCGTCCATAGCACATAGCCTTAAAATTGGCGTGCGAAGCACGCAATGCATAGTGTATTGAAAATAGGCACAATACGGGGGTTGGCGTACGAAGCACGCAATGCAGTGTGTGTTGAAAATATCCCCAATACGGGGTTGTCGTACGAAGCACGCAATTTATTGTGTATTGAAAATACTCCAGGGGGTTGGCGTACGAAGCACGCAGTGCACTGTGTATTGAAAATAGTCACAATATGGGGGTTGGCGTACGAAGCACGCAATGCACTATGTGTTGAAAATATCCCCAATACGAAGTTTGCGTACGAAGCACGCAATGTATTGTGTATTGAAAACACTCCAGGGGGTTGGCGTGTGAAGCACGCAATGCACTGTGTATTGAAAATAACCCCAATACGGTGGTTGGCGTGCGAAGCACAAAATGCACTGTGTATTCAAAATACTCCCAATATGGAGGTTGGCGTGCGAAGCACGCAATGCACGATGTGTTGAAAATATCCCCAATACGAAGTTGACGTACGAAGCACGCAATGTATTGTGTATTGAAAACACTCCCGGGGTTGGCGTGCGAAGCACGCAATGCACTGTGTATTGAAAATAACCCCAATACGATGGTTGGCGTGCGAAGCACGAAATGCACTGTGTATTGAAAATACTCCCAATATGGGGGTTGGCGTGCGAAGCATGCAATGCACTGTGCGACGGCCACTTCTCATAGTGTTCAGTGACAAGCTCACACGTGCGTCCTTAACAGTGAACGTGTTAAGGGTACTGATGATTTTAGTCAGGTTAGTAGCGGTTTGCTCAAGTACCGGTACTATCATTCGCGCTGGTATCTTAAAATGCGGTCGTTAGAGTGCGAACACATATATAATTATTGCATATATACATATTATATTTTTACTGACGTCCCAAAACAAGTTTTGGGAACCATGATCGGCTTTCATTTACTACTCCCGACCTTAGGTATTACCATAAGGGTCATTGCATAGCTCAATTTTCCTATGGAAATTCGCTAATAAAGTAGAGTTATTTTAGTCGTAGGCCTACCTAGTATAAATTCGGTGTAGAAAAGTGCTCGAATGAATTTTATGAAATCTTGTGTTGTGTGCTTTTGGATACAAAATATATGCAAGTTTGAAAAAAAAACTTCGTTGCTATAACAAGTCTATAAAATAGGTCTATTTAAAGTACGTAGCTCAGCTGATGAAAGATTTTCAGAGCTGGTACAGTAATCAGCTGTTTTTCTAAAGAATTGCAAGAATAGAGGTTATTATAGATGTTAGTTGTAGTTGCCATAGAAACAAACATTCAAACGGATGTTTCCAATTTTAGGTTAGATTAATTATTATTTGCACATGTTTGTGTTTCAAATAAAATTTAATAACGCTAGAATTAAAGTATTTTAGGCACATGACTCGACGAATGTTTCGGCGAGACTACACAGCTGGCGTTCAAAATATTGGCTCCTTAATTAATTATTTCCAACTATTGCCTACAAACGTTTGATCCAAAGAGACGGAATTTTCTAGCAACAACTCACTTTTAATACGGTTGAGTAAGTTAACTGACTAGATTCGTGAAACAGTGGAATTCCGTATGGATAACGCAACATCTGAAGCTTTCAGGCTTTCTATGTTATGGCAGAAAACTAAAAACGTGCCCCTCACTAATTTGTATCAAGTCTGTAATTTGCATCCTGATGATGGTAAGTAAATAATTTGGTTTATTTATTACAAAGCCACTATAGGCTTTTAAGCTATAATCTCACTGTGTAGCCAAATTAAGTTGGAGATGTTGCCAGTGGCCAGTATTCGCAAGAATGATGACTGCAATGCTAATTAACTAAATAGCCTAATCCAAAACTCGCAGCATGTACCTATTGAAACGAGATTCTATGCAGGCCTACTCATAAACTATGTACAACCTAGCTATACCTACGTCAGATAATTATGTAGGCCTATGCTGTCTATAAAAACTGAAGATGTTTGTTTGTTTGTATGTAGGGGATAATCTCTATAACTACTGAACCGATCGAAAAAATAGTTTTACTAATAAAAAGCTTCACTATCCCTGAGTAACATAGGCTATTCATTTTGACAAAAACATTTTTGATTTCAATATTTGTAAATTTAGTCGGAAAAAATTCTTAGGTTAGGCCTAGACTGATGAATTACGATAGCAACCAATTGAATAAAATAACAGATAAAACAACACTGTTTGCTCTAATATTTCCATTAACACCTGATTTCACACTTTGAAGCTTTTAGGTTAGGTTTTTATTAAAGTGTAGACCTGAGCCTTGCTGGTTCTTTTAACCTTTATTATAGGCCTAACTGCTGTTATACAATACTAGCACATTACCCGCGGCTTCGCTCGCATTGACCTTCAGTATGTAAATGATTTTGTTTATATCAGTTGTGGTAGGTTGGTACTTAATAATATATAGCAATAGATGGAATAAAAAAAATTAAAAAAACAAAATGAGTTTGTGGAAACATTATTTAAATTTGTTTATTTACAATACTTCTTTGTATACTACATTTTTTGTTTTTCTTTCTGGTTGTAGAATTACGAGGCTGTTAGCAGAGCTTACACGAGAACAGCCAACGTAAAATTGTCCATGTGAAAAACAGTCATTTCTTAAATCAATGCCTGCAACTTTTAGTGACTGACCCTGCGATTTATTAATGGTAATTGCATAGCACACTTTGATTGGGAATTGTAGTCGTTTGAACATGAAGGGATAATCGGAAGGAATCATCGGGATGCGTGGTATAAACACAGTTTCCCCAGCTCCACAACCTGTAAAAATAGTTGCTTCTATCACATTGTTGTTTAAAGACTTTACTTGCAATCTAGTGCCATTGCATAGTTTTGGAGGTACCAGATTCCTTAACAACATTATTGGTGATCCAATTTTAATATTTAAATCATGAGGAGGCAGGCCTGTTGGATTTAAACTTTGTAGAAACTCAACTGGATAGTTTACAATTTCCTCTGCTTCCACCATAGAGTCAATAGACTTGTATTTAAATTTCTTGGTAGGGAGTTTATCTAATAAAACATCATTTATGATTGTGGCTGTGTCATTCTTAGGGGTGAGAATTGATCTTTCCATTAACCAATTTGTATCTTTTAATTTAGACTCGCTCAAACCAGGATAAATATTTTCACACAACGTTTTCAAATCACTGACAAATTTACATAAGTTTTGTGGAATATTTACTTTGCCATCTTCTTCAGCTAACATTCCATTGCCAATTTCAAGAAGTAATTTGGAGAATTCTTCAGCTTTATTGTTGCCTTTGAGATGAACTCTCATATTAATTTTTAAAGATAAAACTGTAATTTTTGGCCACAGGTATGAGGTTTTGAGGCAGGCATTTACTTCGTCAGCACGCGTGCCACGTGGAACAATTGGTAGAGTTTGCCGGAAGTCCCCGGCGAGTAGTACTGTCATACCACCCATCATACATTTACTATTCCGAATGTCTTGCAGCGTTCTATCCAAGGCTTCTACTCCTCTCTTGTGTGACATAGTGCATTCATCCCATATAATCAATTTGCAGTCTTTAAGGACTTGAGCTGTATCACAATGTTTTGAAATATTACAGAGTGGACTATCATAGGAGTTTAAGTTTAAAGGCAATTTAAAAGCGGAATGTGCGGTTTTTCCACCGTGTAATAAAGTTGCAGCTATACCTGATGATGCTACGGAAATGGCTATGTTTTTGTCTCTCCTAACCGTTGCAAGTAACAGATTTATTAAAAAGGTTTTTCCTGTCCCACCTGGGGCATCGAGAAAGAAAAGTCTTCCATTATTTGAAGTTATGCTATTTTTGATCTCTTCATATACATATTTTTGTTCAGTATTCAGTTTAGTTAGGTTCTCATTAACAAAATTAGAAAGTTTCTCTGTGTTGTAGGAAATTTCCTTGAGGTATTCACGATTGACACTTATGACGTTTAGGTCATTAGATGGTGATGGAAGGCCATACTTTTGGAGTGTTTGGTTTGACATTGAAAATACTATATCTTCTAAAAGTGCTAAACATTTGTTGTAAATAAAATAATACTTTTAGAGTAATTAATTTCAACTTCTTGAAACTCTGTCTCCATCTGCCTTTTTATATCTTCAGAAAAGCTGTCCTTGTGGTTTTCCCAAAGTCTTAATGGATCAGACAATTGACAAAATACCAGCATAACTGCAAATAATTGTCTTAGTTTGTAAGGTGAGTCACAAATGGCGGCTTCTTCCAAAGTATGTTGCCAGTGACTGTCATCCTCCAACAGACCTAGTGCTCGGCAAGCAGACTGATAAGTGGGATGCACAACACCTGACACGGTTTTAAGGTCATTGAAGCAAGTAGGTCCTCGAACTTCGTGTAGCAGGAGGCGTAAGTAATAACACTCTGCATTGTTTGGATGAACGGTGTACACTCGACCAATCATATCATCACGTTTGATTCCTTCATGACCAGGAACTGGTTTACCTTGTTTCCTTCGAGTAAACGTTTTATTTTTCCAAACATAGTGTGCCGGCACCTCACTATATAAAAGATTTCTTGCAAAATCATCTTTTTTACAAAGTTCAAAAAATGCTAAGAGAGTAGTTTTTGGTGGATTTTGTACTTTATCTACAACAGTATCAGGGGTAAAATAAACCCTTTGACCGTTCTCGAGATGGACAGCTAGGTGCATAACTGGTGGATACCTTTCATGAATTGCGAAGCATAATATTCTCCATGCAGCTTCTGAACTGCTAATATAGCGCCCTGTTTCGTAATTGGTTACTTCATCCCATTCATTTTCTACACCAAATGTTGCTTGATCACTTCCCTTGTTAACATATTTGCAGATATATTTAATAGACTTAACAGAATTGCATAACTCAACATTAATGTGAGCAATAAATGTTCGGGACAGAATGGGGTTGTACGGAATTACCCACCGATTATCAAGGTCTATTCCGTTAATATTAACTGTATGGCCACCATCAGACTGAGATCGTCTACGGTACAGGGGATAGCCATCATCAGCAGTTAAAGTCTCCTTGCATAATGGACGTGGGTACATCTTATTACAATTTCCGCTATTCATACATGGTGATTTTCTGTTCATATTTCCACATGGTCCATGAATCATTGTTGACTTAATTACTTCATAAAGAGCTTGATCATGGTTTCGATCAGGAATCTCAGCACTTATAATGCTGTCGATTTGTGAAGGCTTGATTTTGTCTTTAAGCCATAGTAAAATGTGGGCGTGAGGTAATCCCCGTTTTTGCCACTCCACTGTGTACATGAAACACCTACTTTCCCCAAAAATACAGCCTTTAGTCAAGAGATGTATCATTTTTTTTAGTTTTATGTGGAAAACTCTTGCAATGATATCGTGTCTATCTTGAGCCCGTTGTGTACCAATTAATGCTTCTTGTATATCTGCCCACTTTGGGTTGCATGTGAACGTTATAAAAAGATCAGGACGACCATAATGACGTACATATGTCATGGCGTCCTGTGTTCTTTCGTGCATATAACGGGGCCCTCCTGTAAAAGTTGAAGGTAGCACCACCAATTTACCCACATCATTAATATTTGTCCATCTCCTTTGCGTACAGCGTCCCGAAGGTGTATGTACTCTTCCGTTCGCAGTTTACTTTGGTTGTATCTAATAAAATTAAGTCTTTCTGTCTCTATCTTAGCATATACATCAACCAAATATTGATTAAGAAGACTGCGATAGAGTAAAATATGATTTTCTTGGCCCTCTCTTTCCATAATCTGATAAGAATAAAAGTCTGAAGCAGAAACCGTTTTCTTTAAAGGAGTTTTTGTATTTGGATCGAATTGGAAAATGTTAATGGAGTAGCCATCTTCTCCACGACAGAAAATCAGTGGATATTGTAAAGTGTCATACGAACGATGTGTCTCGCTGATTCGCTTCAACTTAGAGTTTCTACTGTGAAGAACGATGTCTCGTTTTTCAAATTCCTGACCAACAATCAACAAAGCCACTTCACTTGATGTTGGTGCATTATATCGGCCTTTATGTTCAGATGGAGGTTTTCTTTTTGCATTGTTCACAACTTTAAACTCCTCGCCTTTTGGAGCATTCTCCATTGCGGTTTTAAAATCTCTTATATCTGTACCCCAGATCCATAGTATCGTAAGTCACAACTGGTCAACTTTTCAGGAGAGCCCAAAAACATATTCTAACTCTGTTAACGCTTCAGGGCAAGACAGAGAAGACTTATTATAACATTTTTAGCAGTGAAAATATAAAAGTCTACAACCATTTTCTTATGTGTAGAAGAATTTTTCTTTTATATAATTAGTTTTATTAATAAATGGACTTACGATGTTGTGGTTCTAAACACAAGCACTTAATATGGACTTACACTCCTATTCCATAATGATAAAAATTGTATTACGGGTTAATAAATTTGTGGAATAATTAATAATAGTTATGATTTATTAAAAATTACTTAATAATAATTCACTGTTCTATTGAATAAAATTCAGTTGTTAAAAAAAATGTTTATCAGATAGGCTATATCCTGTTTTATTCTAGTTGAGTTGAATCCTCTTCAGGGAAATCTCCAACACCATTTCCATGTGGAATGCTCTCGAAATACGCTCTATACTCTTCAGGAACCCACTGTATGAGAGTCTGTATGTCCTTAAACTTTTCATTACTTATTTTCTTTCTTGTTGTTCTTAATTGAGGTAGAATCTCAGGCATTGTTAAGCCTATTCGTTTATTCCTCTTCAAATCAACCTTTTTGAAAGCGTCTTCACTGAAACTGGTTTTATAGTAAACAACACCTTTATTTTCTCTTCGCAACTGCAGCCACACTGCTTCAGATATCAAAAATGGTCCTCCATCTGTATTCTTTTTTCTTGATATAAGTGGACCATTTTTCTGCTTTAGATGTAAAAAATTAAGAAAATTTTCTAAAGCCATTCTTTTAGTTACAAACGGATTCTTCGTTTCACAGGTCGAAATGAAATTTATCCAGTCATTGGTTGTATAAATAGTGTTTCTCTGAACTTTTTTCTTTGCCCTCTCAATGATACTGTGCTTCCCATCAACCTCCATGTGTGTGTGACCAGCAAGAAGGAACTTGTGATTTATTACTTCTAAATTTGGGGATTTTTCCATTAGCCACATGTACATGAAGATCATATTCAGGTTTCTATTTTGTCCACTGCAATTATCCGTCCACACTGTGAGGTTCTTTGTGTTTGTTGATTCTTCACTTGCCCAAGCAAAAAAGCAAGAAGCCATTTCACTCCCTCCTCTTCCTCCAGTAGTCTCATCCCAAATCATGCAATGAGTTTTGTTTTCTGTTGTATCATATATTGTATAGTTTAGTGTCCATAGTTTTCTTAAATAAAAGCTTTGTGCATTTGTTAATGCTGGTGTAGGGAGGCACTTTTGTAGATCTGCTGTAATAACTTTTGTGTTTTCACTTTCCTTGGCATTGAGTTTGTCCTCTCTTTTTAAAGTATATCTAAGAGATGCTTCCTCTAAATGATCTTCTTTTTGCTGTTTCAGCTCTTTCAGTTTTTCATCAGACTTTTCATTTTTTATGCAACAGTCAATCTTGTCACACGTATCACAAGTATCGTTATCCGGCAAATGAAAAGAGTAATTGAATTCTTCATTGAATACCTTAGAAAATAACCATTTTTTTTCTGGTTTGATGCCATCCTTTTTACAGTCTTCAACGTACATGTTATACATTTTGCTGATATTTAAGTGGTTCCCTAAGTATTTTCTTAGTGACCTCTCCCTACTATAATGACTCTCATACGTGGGATATTTCCTTATATGACTTTTTATTACTTCTAAGGTTTCAAGAGGTCTTTTATTAGACGGTGTGTGGTGTCCTCTAAGGTCTCTCTCCACAAGACCAATGTCATCTGTCTTTTTCAAAACATATCTTGTAAACATATCAGAAATTGAGAGAGTATTTAAAAAAAAAGTTTTGCACACTACTTCTTCTTTGTTCTTGTTATTTAAAAAATATGTGTTACTCACACTTTTGTTTTTCTTCGTTCCATCTCTTTGCCGCTGCCTAGCTACAGGTTTGGATTTTAAACATGAAGCAACAAACTGCCGTTTTAAGTCCCAGGTTCTATTAGACTTCCAAAACTCAAAATGAATATTCAATCTTTCTTCACGTGTAAATCTTTTGCTACACTTTAAACGGCAAGTATCTCCACATGGAGGTTTTAATGGTCTTCCTTCCGTCAATTTTCCTTTTGCATTGACATATTGCTCACCAGAAAGTATTTTTCTTTTCCTTATGTTCTTTTTCCAGTTTACTGGATTTCTTACTCTTTTTTTACCCTTTTCAGTACGATTTATCACCTCATCATTTGAATCGGAGTCACTATAAGGAACAAGTTTAGGTTTATTTAATACTGTGCTGGGTCTAATATTTGTATTAATAGGTGTTTGTGATATTACAACATCATCACAAACCGACATTTCACTCTCAGAACTCTCTTGGGGCACATAAGTGGGATCATCCAAATAATTTTCAGAGAATAACATACTTGCAGTTGAACATTTATCCAAAAAGTCATTTTTATCCGGAGATTTCTGATCTGGTAAACCATCAATGTGCACTTCCTCTTGAAAAATTTCAGCAGGAGGATGATCTTCAACTTCTGGTTCTGCAAAGAAAAAAGCTTATTATTTTATAATATTTATATACTTGGTATTTAGGATATAGCCTAAACATCAAGATACTAATCTGACATGACCCATGGCAGTCAGTTGAAATGTTAAAAAATGTAGAAACACACAATTAAAATCACTGCTGCAAAAAATATAAATTGCCTCTTGTACAAAAAAGGAAGGTTAGCTTAACCCTTATAGTTTCATTAGGACAATGACGGACCCTGGTTCGTATTTTAAGGTGAATGAAAATGAAGGGTGAGTGTAGAATAACGTGGCCGAACATAATTATTATTTGTTAATTTATTTATTTTTGGCTCTTAATATAATCTTATATAAGTCCGAATGTATGTAAAGACATTGCAAGTAACTTTAACGACTTTTTTTGCCATTGTAGGTCATAATTTGGCTACAGTTATGACCTTACTTAGGTCCAATAGTGATTGTCCTTACAAAAGCATTAAGTTGCATTCGTGTGGGAATTACTTAACTAAGCACTGTACTTGTAGTGACATTGATTGAGTTGACTCTTAAAAATATTTGTTTTGTGTCTTGTTTGATAAACGTTTAAATTGGTCGGCTCATGTTGACTATTTGAGTCGAAAAATTAGAAAGTCAATCTATGTTTTTTAAAAATTCAAATGAAATATTATATTTTTGTGAAATATGACAGTTGTAATTTGCATATTGGACAAATATTTTATTTTAGCTTACTTTATTTCATTTTTTATTAGTTATATTTTTATTTTATTTTTTATTTGTTTCTGATTTTATTACTTTTTTGTGATAGGATATTTTGTGGTGTCACTGCAGTGACGTTGTTGTTCTGATGCTGATCTTTATTATTTTTTTACATTTAAAAAAATTTTCTTTCTTTTTCTCTTTTCTTTCCATAATAATTACATATTATGTTGTGCACAACTCGTGTCCACGCACATACCTCGTGTGTATGTAGGAATTAATCCATAGATTTATATATTATTTTGTTGATTTTTGTATTTGTAAAATTTGTTATATGGAAATAATTAAATAAAATATTATTATTAATTTATTTATTTTAATAACTAAAAGTCCAGTTTATGAGAATAACAATAACTACTTGAGTAAAGATACAGGATTTAATATTGTAATAAAACAACATAGGCCTATATTGTGGATAAGAAAACACTTACCATAATCATTTACTAATGGGTCGGCAACATCTTCTAAATAGTTTGGAATAAGATTTTCATGTTGGGTGGATGTATTAATATTTTGTCCAAGTAGATTACAAAGCTGGTGGAAGTGGTGGAACTCAGGTTCATCTAACAAATCCGGGTGCACTGTCTGAAAATAAATAAGGACAATGGTTTTAATCATCTTTTCTATAACAAAAAAATATGCAAAACATTACTTTTATCCTCTTTGATGTTACTGGTAATTCTTATTAATATAGCTTACTTAAAGAAATTCTTTAATTTGTTATTTTGAACTGGAATCAGAATATTTACAATGTTTTTTTATAGGCCAATTTTTAGTGAGTTGAATTTAAAAAAAAACTAACTAGGCCTAGGGATAGTTACATTATAATAACTTTATGATTTATCCTAAATGAAGTTAAAGTAAGCCCATGTAAGCTTAATCTAAATAGAAGTAACATTGTGACCCTTTTCTATCAACTAACCTGCCCTAAGTAACTTTATAAATATAACTGTGGTTAAAACAGAGTTACGTTCCCCATAACCTTAACCTACCAGAATAAAAATATGAACTAACTTACTAACCTGTAATTCGGTTAAAGAAGGCGCAGGGCTGCTGTTCCTGGATGTTTTTTCATTATTGTTAGGAATCTCTATTAATGGAGACACTGAAAAACTAGTTGTTTCTTCTGAAATACAAACATGGTCATGATCTACCGGTACTACTGTGTTTTGTTGTAGTGCCAACGAAAGTATAAGTTTCCCTCTGCTTGAAATAGTACTGTTGTATCGTTCTTCAGTCATTATTATTTATTTCGTTTACTAACCACTTTAAAACACTAGCCTTCATTAAAAATGTACTAGAAATGTCTGCAATGTTTAACTGAAATCACCTCTAACTTAAATCAAACAACGAACACCAACCTTATAACCTCAAACTGAGCTGACTACATGAAGTTGTAAAACAGCTGATTTAAAGAATGACAATAGGCCTAATGGACTTGAGTTACTAGGCACTAAAGACAGTACAAGAGCCAGATTAACGTAAGTCCGAGTCTGGACTTGCGTTTACTCACTTCAGCTTACAGATTAGAACCAAAACATTGTATCTGGATATACGGTAGTATGGCTCAAACATATATTGTGACTTACGATCTTATAGCTATAGCTAAATCCAAATATATATTATTTATCAGAAATATGATAGTATGGTTCGATAGAAAATATCATTCTGACTAATAATCAGCTGAAACCAGAAAATCGATATTTTTGGACTTACGATACTATGGTTCTGAGGTACAGATATAAGGATTACGATTGTGTAAAAGTTTTTGAAGTTGTAAAATTATGCTAGCATTTAAATTAGGAATAACTTGGGATCTAATTTTTGACTCTTTTTCATCATCACCAACAAAATAAATCTGTAAAAATGATGGGGTTTCCTGCGAAGAAGGTAAAAGACTGCAAATTCTATGGTAAATCTGGCCTTGGATCTTAAAGGTTGGCATAAAGTTTCCTTCACGTACCTCATTTGCACCAAAAGACGTCATTTGAAAACAGCTATTGTATTTTCTAATATTTGTTAAAAAATGTTTAGACTCTGGATGATTGTTAGTAAGGAGGCTTTGTAGTGGTTCAGGAACCTGTTCATGGTGAGGGAGTTTAACTTTTCCATTCAAACAACAAAGACCTGGGCTTTCCTCTTTCCATTTTTTTGCATAACAATGTTTACAAATATTTTGTTCACCCATAGAAACAATCCTGTCATTAATGTAATCGGTATTGCAGTTATAATTAAATCCTGATAAAAATTTAACTTTCCATGGTATTAATCGTCTATTCTCATTATATATTTTAACAGCTTTTTGATTGACATTAGGTTTTTCTTCTGTATATTTTTTTACTGCCTTCCTATTGACATCAGGGTTCCTATCTGTATATTTCTTTACGGCTTTCCTATTAACATCAGGATTCCTATCTGTATAATTCTTTACGGCTTTCCTATTAACATCAGGATTCTTCCCCGTATATTTCTTTACTGCCTCTCTATGAACATCAGGGTTTTTGTCTTCATATTTTTTAACGGCTTTCCTATGTTTTTGAACCTTACCTATCTTTGTGAATCTTGCACGGCGTTTTTTTCCTCTTTTTTTATCATTAGTTTGTTGAAAGTTTGATAAATTTACAGAGTCATCAGATTTGTGAATGTTGATATTCACATTAGTTTGGTACTGGCTATTGGAAATATAGTTCATATCAGAAGAAGGGAATGCACTGTGAGTTTTATCATTGGCAAGGATTGTATCATTTAGTGTAGTGTCGTCAAAGCTATCAACATTGGGCTGTTGTAGGTGATGAGTGTCATATTGAGGTGTAAGTGGTTCAAAATGTGCTGACATCATATTGCCAGTGCACCTAAACCGTAATATGGGCCTTCCCTCGACATATGCAAGAGGTTCTAAAATTATATTTCCATCACGATGTATCACAAGATGGTATGGAAATATTTCTTCGGCTGCCTTAATTTCACATGGGGTGGCATATGTTGTGTGAAGGGACATGCTCGCCTGGTACTCAGCTTGGCTTGTATAAATGTTTCCACAAGGCAACATTGTAAACAGTTGTAACCGTTGCCAGTTATTACAAACATGTTGTACGACACTTTGTCGCAATTGATATGCCTGCAAGAAATTTCCAAAGAGGAAGTATGATAATGAATAGAAAAAGCATGAACCATCACCTTTAGTAGGTACTATACGATGAGGCACCATATAATTGTCAATAACAATAGGCTCCATTTTGCATCATACTTAACATGTTAAAACTGTCCCAATATCACAAATTTATAGCATGTGTTGAATTAAATTTGAGAACAATAAAATAAACAAAGAAATAAAAACAAATAAATAAATAAAGAAACAATAATTAAAACTCACTTACATTATTGAAACAGTGTTCATACACAATGTTCACTTAACATGTTAAAACTTTATTTAAAAAAATATTATAATCACAAATGTTTAACACGTGTTGAAGTAAATATGATTAGAAAGTAAAACTCAAGTACATTAATAAAGTAGTATTCAAACAAAGATAAATATGCTTTAACAGTATAATAAGTTTTAACTCATTACATATGAACAAACTTTAGCTGAAATTATTTATGTTTAGATCAGCTGTTTTTTAAACAATGATTAAAACATATGGCTAAGTTTTAATTCATTACACATAAACAAACTTTAGCAGAAATTATTTATGTTTAGATCAGCTATTTTTTAACATATGGCTATCAATACTTTGTGTTATCTCCAGTACCAGGAGACCGAGCTAAAGCTCGATTATGAGCAGGGCAATGATTTCAATAATTATTGATCGTTTAAAAAATATACAAACAGTTTATTTATGTGGACACCGACAAAATTATAAAATTTTAAATAGGCCTAAAATATGTTAACAACAATTAGGCCTAATTATTAATTGCAGAATTATTCATACACTCAAAACTATGCTATAGAAATGGGGCAGGCCTATATTAAAAAAATTATTAATTTGAATTTAATTTCTATTAACTTTTACTTTTTTTCTAACAAGTTAAATTTTGAAATCAGCCATTTAATGTATTAAGAATAATTACAGGATTATGAACATCGTTATAGACCAGTTTTAAAACTGCCGTTTTCGAGAAAATATTTACAAATATAAAATTTTCACTCATTAAGTTTGGGTTAAAAGATTTAATTCAGTAAAAACAACCCGAATATAAGAAACAGCTGTTCATTAATAAATATTGGATTATTGAGTTTAGAGGTTAGGCCTATAACATTAAACAACTATATAAAGGGTAAGTTTATTTAGCTGAAGTATCAGTTGCCATGGTAACTAAAAGTAGATACAACTAAAATTTTTGGGAACGGCAACTCGTAAATTAATACATTTTTAATATAAACAAATTTTTTTTTGGTAACCATTTGAGATAGAAGAAAATGTTAAATACAAAAAATGTAGATAATTTAATTCCACACAAACGACTTTCCATCAAATATAAGATCTGATCTTTGGTTTTACCGCTATGGCAAAAAATATAAAGCCATTACAAAACCGTTTTTGGGAATGACATCTCTTAAATTAGTACTTTTTTCAACTACAAACTAATTTTGTTTGGTAACTGTGTGAGATAGAAGAAAATGTTAAATACAAAAGTTGTAGATAATTTAATTCTACGCCAACGATTTTGCATCAAATTTAAGATCCGATATTTCGTTTTCCCGTTATAGCAAAAAAAGGAAACTCAATACAAAACCATTTTTGGGAATGGCATCTCGTAAATTAATACTTTTTTTCTACTATAAAATAATTTTTTTTTTAACCGTTCGAGATAGAAGAAAATGTTAAATACAGAAGGTGTAGATAATTTAATTCCACACAAACGACTTTCCATCAAATATACAATCCGATCTTTGGTTTTACCGCTATAGCCAGAAATATAAAGCCATTACAAAACCGTTTTTGGGAATGACAACTCTTAAATTAGTATTTTTTCAACTATAAACTAATTTTGTTTGGTAACCGTTCGAGATAGA
>JAGFPH010003202.1:130776-147867 GCA_018207615.1 Philaenus spumarius | reverse complement strand
GGGGGGGATCAAAGTTATTAAAAAATGAATTCTTCAAAACTACCGAACGGATATGAATGAAATTTGGTATGTAGCTTCCTCTAGGGCCATAGGTGCTGACTAAGAAAGGGTATGAAAAATTTCGAAATTTTAGAACGGGTTTGGGGGGGGTCAAAGTTACTAAAATCATAATTTCAGATCTTTTATTATTATGACAATAGTGCTTTTACTATTTAAGATCTACATATATATGCCAAATACCACTGACTGACTGAACACTTAAAAAGAATACAATTTCGTTAAAAAGACTGAAAATATCAACCACCACGGGCAACGCCGTACGGGTCAGCTAGTGTTAAGATAAAATCCGTTGCTCTTAAATGCATTAAAAATTCTATAATAAATACTGTGACCAAAGATTGTCAGTTAAAACATTACAATATTTTCCTTTATTATTCTTGCATTTTTGTCGACAGTCGAATAGTAAATTTGCATCCCAAATCCTAACATGCAAAATACTTATTCCGAATTTGAACTCGATATCTCGTCTATTTCAGGAGTTCCAGTGAGTTTTTCTAAAAAAAAAAAAAAAACGGCGGATTGCAACTAAACTAAGCCGAAATCGAAAAACGCTACTGAATTTTTTAAATTTATTTCAATGAATACAATAGGATCGTGTATAGACCGCTACGGTTTTTAGGGACACCCTGTATACATATAGAAACCAAAGACCTTTTTTTGGAAAACTAAGAAATGTTACAAACTTATATATGTTTACATACTGGAAACATACTTTGACTAGAGAGTGTAAGTTAGAACTTCAGGCTATTTTTTTAAGGTTTGCCATTTTGTCATACAAAACAAAATAATTGGTAACAGCGTAAGACCTTATTTGTGTGGTGCGAATAGCTTTGCTGCAGAGCCAACCAGAAGTTATGGATGATGTCTTTCAGGTGAGGGGGAGGGGGGGTCATTTTGGCTTAGATATTCTGCCAGGTAACCGACAACTTCCTGCGGTATTTAGGTGTATATACAGGATGTCCACCTTCGACACCTTCCACCTGTCCGAAACTTTACGGGGTCATTTGTCAGCTAAAAACAAGCAAATAATACAATACAACAAGTGTCCTATCTCGATCTATATTCTGACTGTATGTGTTTTTTACAAATGCCTTAATATCTCAGAAACGGTTTAAGACATAATCATGAAACTGGGTATGAATGTTGACCCAAATAGGGTTAGGTCAGTCGGTAGAGGTAAATTTAGACCAAAAGTTCCAGTAATTTGCAATACGGCTGAATTTTTTTATAGGTACATTAAAGTATGTAGATTAACATAAAAAAAGTTTCCCAGTCTATCGATTTCCCAAAGTCGACAAAAATTATAATTTTTTCTCGATTATTTTTAATATTTCGAGCTGGGATGAAGATAGAGTAAAATAAAAAATACCACCGTGTAGGGGAGATATTTTTCAACAAAAAATGTAATATGTATTTATTTCGTCCGAGCAATGGTTTGTCTGGAAAATATTCGATAATGCAGGTATGTATTTTGCAGCAGGGGAAATCACTAAAAGGGGACATCTTATTCATATATGAAGCGTTGGCTCATTCTAAATTGGCCGAATTTTAATATGTCGAATTGAAACTTGACATAGGAGTTAAAATATATATTTTAAACATTCATGCTGAGTCTCAGCTTGTTATCTTGAAAATGACCCGATCTAGGAGTCGATTTCGATTATCGATTTTAGGAGTACCGGACTCACGAACTAATTTCAATCTATTCCAGTTTCGTCAATTTTTGGAATAATAACATCAAATTTGTTTTACAAGTTGAGTACACCAGTATAAATATTCTTAGTAAGTATGAACGATTTTTTTCATGTTATTTTTAAAAACGAGGCGCTTGAAAATAGTCTTCTGTTTTACCTATCTCGTTTTAACTATAACACCTTTGGATTCAACGACTCCATTTTCGAAATTTTTGAACATATCGATTTAAAAATTGGTACAGAAGTTAAAAACACAATTGTTTTTTGCTATACTTATTTTAAAAACTATATATTTAAAAAATTTACTTATATGCAGCCGATTAACTCAAGCGTTTTGATGGAAAATCTAAAAAAGGTCTAAAATTATACTTTTTTAAGTTACTTGTGCTTTGCAAAGTAAATAATAAAAAAGGTTTATACTCCTTGATCTTGTTTGAATCTATATATTTAACTTGTAAAAAAGCTTTCAGGTTGATATTTTGAAAATTTTCTAAACTGGAGCTGTTTAAAATGAATTGGTGGGTCCGGTACTCCTAAAATCGAGAAACCCTTTGATAAGTCAAGTGGCTCTAGATCGGGTAATTTTCAAGATAAAAAACTGAGACTCAGCATAAATGTTTAAAATATATATTTTAACTCATATGTCAAGTTTCAATTCGATATATTAAAATTCGGCCAATTTAGAATGAGCCAAAGCTTCATATATGAATAAGATGTCCCCTTTTAGTGATTTCCCCTCCTGCAAAATACATACCTGCATTATCGAATATTTTCCAGACAAACCATTGCTCGGACGAAATAAATACTTATGACCTTTTTTGTTGAAAGATACCTCCCCTATACGGTGGTATCTTTTATTTTCCACTATCTTCATCCCAGCTCGAAATATTAAGGATAATCGAAAAAAAATGACAATCGATTTTATTTTCGACTTTGGGAAATCGATAGGCTGGTAAACTTTTTTTATGTTAATCTACATACTTTAATGTACTTATAAAAAAAATCAGCCGTATTGCAAATTACTGGTAGCTGTAACCTATACCGACTGGGCTAGGTACATTTTACTTAAACAATTTGTTTTCCTGCAAAAATCCGTTTCAAAATGGCGGCAGTTGAAAATTTTCAATATTAAATATCTAAAAAAACTAAATTTTATAAAAATATATGCAGAGTGTCCCATAATTAAACAGCCAAACTTCGGGGAATGGTTCTATGGGTAAAAATAAGGAAAAAAGTACATATAAACATTGGCCTGAAAACTCTTCGTTTTCCAGATATCCGCCATTTTGTTTCTTTTACTAAATAATTAATATCTAAAGAACGGTTTGACTGATTGAGTTCAAACTTGGCATGAAGTTTAACCTAACCATAAAATATCACTAGAAAAATTAGCGATTAAATCCAATCATTCGTTTCAAAATGGAGGCTGTTTGAAAATTTCAAACCAAATTACTCAAAAACAGTACGTTTTGACAAAAAATGTCATGATACCTTTTTTGTATCCCTTTTGATTCCCTATCGGATGGCTGTCAAAACAATCGGTTGAAGAATAACAGTTACGTTATGTGTAATAATTGGTTTGTTCAATACGGCTTCCCATACCAACACGGTAAACACTACAATATTATCTTTATAACTATTATCCTTCATCCGATTGTTTTGACAGTTACACCATCCAATAGGGAATAAAAAGGGCTACAAAAAGGTGGTTTTGACATTTTTTGTTAAAACGTACGGTTTTTGAGTAATTTAGGTTTGAAGTTTTCAAATAGAATTAGATTTAATAGCTTTTGAGATTTATCATTGTTGGGTTAAACGTCATGCCAAGATTGAACTCAATCAGTTAAACCGTTCTCTAGATATGAATTATTTTGTACAAAAAAACAAAATGGCGGATATCTGGAAAACGGAGCGTTTTCGGGCTTATGTTTATATTAACTTTTTAACTTCCCGCTAAGAAAATTGAAAATTTTCTAAAATCGGGAAGTTATTGGTTTCACCCCGTTTTTCGAAAATCGAGTATTCATCAGATCTCGACGTTTTGAGGTCCTAGGAATCTTTCCTGACCACTCCCGAGAGGGTGTCACCCTGTCTGTATGTATGTGTGTGTGTATGTAAGTATGTGACCCGCTTATAACGTTTGAACGGCTTAACCGATTGGATCCTACCAAACGGCGTTCTCAAGAGTTCCATCAAACTTAGATTTCCTGAAAATTTCAACTAATTCGGAACGGTAGGTTCTGAGAAATTAATTTCGAAAAAACTAAGAAATAAAATATTTTCAAATCAGGTTTTTTTGTAATAACTTTTAAACGGCTTTACCGATCAATTCCAAAATCTAATCAGCTTTTAACCTTGAAAGGCGACGTCGATCGCTACCAGTCCGGTCAAAATCGGTTAATTCGTTCGTGAGATATCGTGAACGAAAGAAAATAAAAAAAGAGTTTTTTCTCAATTTCTCCGAAATTTTTCATCAGAAAAATTTTTGTTGTAGATTCTTTCAATGGACTCGAAAAACTGCATCGATTGCCGCAAATCGCATAAAAATCGGTTGATTCATTCGCGAGATATCGTGAACGAAAGAAAATAAAAAAAGAGTTTTTTCTCAATTTCTCCGAAATTTTTCATCCGAAAAATTTTTGTTGTAGATTCTTTCAATGGACTCAAAAAACTGCATCGATTGCCGCAAATCGCATAAAAATCGGTCGATTCATTCGCGAGATATCGTGAACGAAAGAAAATAAAAAAAAGTGTTTTTCCTCAATTTCTCCGAAACTTTTCATCTGAAAAATTTTTGTTGTTGATTCTTTCAATGGACTTAAAAAACTGCATAGATTGCCGCAAATCGCATAAAAATCGGTTGATTCATTCAAAAGTTATGGCAGTTTAAAATTTCCAAAAATAGTGTTTGTTGTAATTAAACTTAGCGGGAAGTTACATGGATGGCCTTTAGGGTCAACCGTTTTCCAATTTTTTTTCTTATTTTTATCCATAGAACCATTCCCCGAAGTTTGGCTGTTTACTTATGAGACGCCCTGTATATAGAGAAAATTCAAATTTAGTGGCCGAATGTAGGGCTTTTTATTGCGATTTCAAATATGACCACCCGAATAGAATTCAGCCACTAAATTTCAGTTTTCTCCGTTATTTATGACTCAATTATTAAAAACGATATATCGTCGGATTTGTCTTAAAATAGTCTAAAAATCGACTTTACTTTTAGATTTTTACTTTTTTTTTAATTTATAGGGTTCTAGATATTTAACATTGAACATATTCAACTGCCGCCATTTTGAAACGAATTGTTGGAGAAAACATTTTTTTTAAATAAAATGTACCCTACTTGGGCCAATATTCATACCCAGTATTCATAATATTGTAAACCGTGTCTGAGATATTAAGGTATTTGTAAAAATCACATACACCCTACAGACGGACAGACAGAAAACAAATCGAGATAAGACACAGGTTATATTGTATTAACAAATAATTCGACCACGCAGCTGAACTGCTGACGTGAGTTGAGAAATTTCCAAAATTAAGTGTATAGGCCTATGTTTTAGGAACCAACAATTCTGAAATAGGACTATTCACGACGGTGCAGAATAGCTGCAAAATGGTTCGCACGCTTCCGCATACCGGGAGTATCTTCAATATACAAAGCATGCGTGCTTCGCACGCCATTCCGAATATTGGGAGCAAGTTCAACACACAAAAGATTGCGTTCTTCGCACGCCAACCTCGCAGTAGGATCCACCACATGACTTTGAACCGAGTACTTCTATGGTATTTTACGTTTTGATCGATTTTGGGAGAACCAAGCGAGCTATAAGGTCGCGTAAAAAAACAAAATGTGCAGAATAACATCTTACATTTTTATTTGTAGAAAAAACTCAAAAACAAATTCATTCTCGTAGGGAAAATCTAAAAACATAGTTACTTCCGGTCAAGAAACGTACTTCGGGTTGTTGGATTTTTTTTTTACTAACGAACTCGTCCGAGCGACGTAGACAACCAACATGTGTACCAAATTTGAACCAAATCGGACTTAAAATGCGGCCGCTAGAAAGCGAACACATATATAGCCTACATGTATATATATATGATTTTTAATGACACCCCACAACGTGTTCTGGGGACCATGATCGGTGCTCATTTGCTACTCCCGACCCTGGGTCTTACCATAAGGGCCAATGCATAGCTTATTTTTCCTATGGAATTCGCTAATAACCCCAAAGTTTCGGACAGCCGAAACTATTATTTTGACTGACTTAAACTATTATTATTATTATTCTATTAACATTCTGTATATTATCTCGTACAGTATTAATATTTTGTCAAAATAATTTTATAGGCATCATTTTATTTTCTGTTGGAATATTGTATTATTCTGTAGAATTATTATGTTTAGCCTAGTGTTAAAATGTTGGCTTTTATAGGCTATGATTACCTTAAAAGTATTAATTTTTTATTGTTTTTGTTTGAATTTTTTTTTTTTTTTTAATTTCAAAGTATTTAATTTTGGTACTGAGCTGGTTGAAGGTCGACACCAAACTCTTAATTTTCTTTTTTAATTTCAAAAATATGCCCCAGAGAAGCCTGTAGTTGGAGGGGGTAATCTCTGGAACTACTGAACCGATTGAAAAAATAGTTTTATTAATAAAAAGCTACACTATCCCTGAGTAACATAGGCTATAATTTATCTTGATAAAAACCTTTTTTATTTCAATATTTGTAAATTTAGTAGGAAAAAATTTTAGGTTAGGCCTTGACTGATGAATCATCACATGTATTTACATTTATTACCATAGCAACCAATTGAACAAAATATTTTTAAACAGGTGATTTCAAACTTTGAAGCAATTAGGCCCTATTTAAATTTCTAACTTTTAGGTTATGTTTTTATTCCAGTGTAGACCTGAGCCTTGCTGGTTCTTTTGACCTTTATTATAACTGCTGTTATAAAATATACGAAATAATTTGATTTGCACATTTAACATTATTTACCATCTTAGCTTTGGGGTTATTATCAACAATATTATAGGCCTAAAGAGGTAAAATTTTGTTTAGTTGTTTGTTCGTAGCGGGTAATCTCTGGAACTACTGAACCGATTGAAAAAATAGTTTTACTAATAAAAAGCTACACTATCCTTGTGTAACATAGGCTAGAATTAATGTTGATTTAAGGGTTAAAACAACCCCTTAATCAATTAATATTAATTGTTATACTTTCCTTAAAACTAGAGAGCTGAAATTTTGTACATTTATTTCTTAAAACATACATAAAAAAAGTATCATAGACTGATATCTTGTCGCGTGCTGCTAAGGGATGAAAATGTAGTAAAAATGTTGATTGTTATACTTTCCTTAAAGCTAGAGAGTAAACCCTTAATAAATTAAGGAATTTAAAAATATTATGTTACATCCTAATTAAAATAAATAATACATATTAGAATTTGATAGTAGGGACTATTTACATAAAATAACCTGTTTACATTTGCTTCGACGCGAGTCACCGCGGGGGTTGGCGAGCGAAGCGAGCAAGGGGCGGAGCCCTCTAGTATTTAATATTTTAGGTAAAAATATTGTAATTATAACTAGGCTAAGCCAAGAAAATGTGTTTTCATTTTTTATTTTGTTAATATTTTTAGGCTAACCCTATATGAAAGTTTGGTAGTGAATAGCCCTAAACACATTATATTATATAAAAAAAATGTATATTGTTAATTTTTTTTCGTCATTGTTATTAATTTGTATAGTATGGTCTTAGATTTTAGGGGCAATATGCCCACGACGCTCCAGTGATTACCTATAAGTGATTGACATGCTTGCATCATAAAAAATACATAAAAAAACACTAGGCCTATTCCGATTGAAATAGAAGAAGAAATATGGTAAAACACAGTTTTCTAAGTAATCTTGAACTCCAGAAATATATAAGACGACCAAAATATGTAGAAATTTAACCTATAAATAATTATATTAAACATTTAGGTTAGTAGGAGGTAATCTATAAAGATAAACCGGCAATCAGAACAAATTAGGCCTAGAAGGGAATTAAAAATATCATTTTGACAAATCAAAAAGTTTTTTCACAAATTAATCATTTTCTGGAAGCGTTGCTTATTCGTACAACCAGCGAAGCCGGGTTTGACAGCTTGTCCGTAAACACAATTCGACACGTTTTATTTCAAATCGATGCCACCCATTCTGCAGTAATATATTGACAGATTTAAGATAATTGCCTATATTTTTTTAACGCAGTGCTTCGGTTTTAAACTAAATTGAAATCAAACCTAACGCTAAAAACTATTCGAAAATAAAAATCAAATAAACGGACATTTTATTCATAAAAAAATTGCAATATGTAGTCTTGGTTTTAAACGATAATTTTTCAATACTACTGTAAGAAATTGAAAAACTAAAAATCCAAACTGAACAACGCAATGCAATACAAATCTACTTGAACCAACAGGTGATTACCCTAACATGCACCTTCATGTGAATCCGTGCAAGTTATGGTTGGTCAAAACCGAACCGTGACTACCGCTGACCGTGACGAAAATGCTAATTAAAAACATAACCGTAATTATAAACAATTATTAATTTCTTACCTGGTTCAAATCCGGCATTTTATCGTATTTTTTTCTTTCTTGAAAACAAAAATCTTTCTCTCGGCGGTCGTACCGTGAATAATATATTATTTACCGACGGGTTTATATATTTTCTGAATAAATTAAACTTATATATTATATTAACAATATACTTTCTTAATTTATGCTATAAAAAGAATTAATAATTATAAATCTCTGAAGTAAAAACGTTACACTAAAAAATGGACACCAATAAATTATTAAACTTAACCTACATCTACCACGCTCGGCGACTGTCGACGGACTAAACCGATGCGTTCGAGACAAACTCAGCTGTAGGTGTGACGTCACGCTTGGCCCCGCCCATCGGTCGCTCGCCAGCCAACCAATATCATCTGATAAAGCAACTATGAGATTAACAATAGATTAAAAACATTTCTTTTGACAACTAAAGGTAGAAACGCTATTATTTCAACGTCTTGTTTTGACCGGTATTTTGATAAATAAACAACTTGGATCTATTTCGTTTTTAGGTTAGGCCTAGATTATTGTCCTAGACTGAGTAAAAAATATGAATACAATATACTTAAAAACAGTGTGTTAATTAAAAAAAAACGCTACCCAAACTAGATAAACATTGAGGTTAGAATTGTGTACAAAAATTTGTTTCAACAACTTTAAGGCTTTAAAATCAAGTTCTTTATTTACATATTTTAAGGATTTTGAAAACTAATAAAATATGGGTGCAAGTTTACTATTCGACCCTAGGCAACAGATATGCAAGAATAATAATTTAAAAAAACATAAAAGGTTCTAACCTTAAGTATTTAGATACAGTATGTAAAACAACATCGTTGTCTGCAAAAATATTAGTTTAGGGTCGAATAGTAAACTTACGCCAAAATGTGATTACTAACCATAATATTTATGAAACTTCTGAACCTTGAGCATTGCTCATAAACCACACACAATATTATGTCCTGTGGTTACACCTTCTTAGGCCTGAACCTTGTACTTGGAATCGAAGCAGGGCTATAGAATTCTATAGCCCTGGAATCGAAGTACGAATGAAAATATTCCAAAGTTCAAAGACTTTCCGTCAGAAAAGTTAAAAGTTGCAGTCAAAACAAAGTTCACAACAAGTCTGTCATTTAAAACCGTTTTAATATACTGCAGGCTACACCGAAGTTTTGCTAGTACCTTGTGATTAAAAATAATTCGACCACGCAGCTGAACCGCTGATGTGAGTTGAGCAAATTTCCAAAATTAAGTTTATAGACCTATTTTTTAGGGTTTCAAACAACAATTTGGGAAAAAGGTCTATTCACGACGGTGGTGAATAGCTGCAATATGGTTTGCACACCATTCTGCACATTGGGATTATCTTCAATACACAATGCATTGCGTGCTTCGCACGCCAACCGGGTACTTCTATAATATTTTACGTTTTGATCGATTTTGGGGGAACCAATCGAGCTAATAAGGTCGCGCAAAAAAACAAAATGTGCAGAATAACATCCTACATTTATATTTGTTGAAAAAACTCAAAAACAAATTCATTCTCGTAGGAAAAATCTAAAAAAACAGTTACTTCCGGTCAAAAAACGTGCTTCCGATTGTTGGATTTTTTTGGCTAACGAACTCGTCCGAGCGACGTAGACAACCAACATGTGTACCAAATCGGGTTCAAAATGCGGCCACTAGAGTGCGAACACATTTATACATATATATATATATTTATATATATATATGATTTTTAATGACACCCCAAAACGTGTTCTAGGGACCATGATCGGTGCTCATTTGCTACTCCCGACCTTGGGTCTTACCATAAGGGCCACTGCAATAGCTCATTTTTCCTATGGAAATTCGCTAATGAATGTGGGGGAACTAATTTACTTTTCAGATAAGAATAATAAAATTGTTGTTTGAAATTTTCACCAAAAATATATCGAAAAGTGAAAGTAAAGTAAAGTTTTCAGTATAAGTTGTTTGATTTGTGACAATGAATGTTTTAGATTTAATAAAGTCTTCAATTTTATTAGCAGGACACTTTTTGGATAGAATTTAGCCTACATTGCGCCCACGCCAAATACTATAGGCCTATTGCAGCAAGGCATATGAACCTATATGCACAATAATGCTCTAGCACGTCGAATTCTGTAATTTTTACTTTCTCCACCCTATACGTAGTATATGGAGAGAGTATTGTTTTCGTAAAAATGTTCCAATTTGAATTTTCAGTTGAATTATCAGTTTTGGTGCTCCCAGAACCCCCAAAAATTGTTTAGTGCAATTTATCTATGTTGGTGCTCCCTGAACCCAAAAATATTTTTAGTGGAATTTTTTGTTTTGGTGCTCCCTGAACCCAAAAAAGTGTTTTTAGAGTGGTGTTTGTCTGTCAGTCTGTCTGTATGTATACACGACCAGAGAGGAAACTATTGGTCCGATTTTCATGAAATCTGGTATGTAGGTACTAAACCCTAATATCTCCAGGCGTTTTTTTTTTCATTTTTTGGAATTTTTAATGATTAAAGGGTAATTTACCCCTAAAAACCCATAAAAAACGACAAAAATGCAGATTTCTCAAAAACGGCTCTAACGATTTTGATCATATTTTCAGTATTTATAGTGCTTAAGATGCCAAACAAAATGACACCACCCGCTTTTATCAAAACTTCGGCGTTTTATAATCATGGGGAAATGTTTAAAAATAAACAAGTTTGTGTTGTCAATCTAGCAATAGCTAAGTTAAAAGGTAATGACAACAAATGTCCATACAATATTGTAGTATTTACTGTGTTGGTATAGTATGCCGGGCTGAACAAACCAATTAGTACACATAACTTAACTGTTATCCTTCATCCGATTGTTTTGACAGTTACACCATCCTATAGTGAATCAAAAGGCCTACAAAAAAGGTGTCTTGACATTTTTCGATAAATTGTACGGTTTTGGAGAAATTTAGGTTTGAAATTTTCAAACTGCCGCCATTTTGAAACGCATCATTGGATTTAATCGTTTATTTTTCTTGAGGTATATCATTGTCAGGTTAAACTTCATGCCAAGTTTGAACTCAATCAGTCAAACCGTTCTCTAGATATGAATTATTTTGTACAAAAAACAAAATGGCGGATATCTGGAAAACGAAGAGTTTTCGGACCTATGTTTATAGGAACTTTTTTCTTACTTTTTGTATGAGGAATCATATCCCAAAGTCCTGAAAGGTTTTTTTTATACACCCTGTAAATGTAATTACGGTTTTTTGGAAATAACTCAAAAAGTATAATAGATAGCAAAAAAATAGCTGAATACTTTTTTGTGTGGAATTTTCATCCGCGTTGTTTGAAATGAACAAAATTTAAATAGCTTGTCGTAATAAAAAGTTATTAACAAAAAACCCTTTTTTAATTAACAATTCAATTACGTGGCCCCTGTTTGGCCTTGGAACATGCGGTTTTCGACAAAGTGTGGGTATTTTGATGTAGTTTAAGCCCACAAATTTGTTTCTGTATATTCCAAAAACTTTTGTCAAAAACTAACGTTTTTTGAACAACCTCGCTGCTGACGAAAAATTTACCGATTTTGATGTTTCAGATCTTAAACTCTTCATAAGACTTTATGTTTTTATAATCATAAGGTTTTGTATTTTTAACAATTTTCATAAAAAAAATATAAATAATTATTATTTAAGGATGACTAAATATACTTTACCTGGTGATAAATTATTTAAATAAGCGCGCTTCCGAGCGCCCCGGCCAATCTGCGTGCACCTTCCCCCCGCCACGCGAGCTGTTGCTGTTGCCCGGCAATAAATTATTTTATTCGCGTTGTAATTAACTCGCGGATAATCGACCGCTATGAATTCTAAAAATTATATTCCAATTGTTTATGAAAGTTTAAATCTTACCGATTCTTATGGTTTTTGTACTTTTCCGAAATATTGTGTCTATGCGGCAGCAGCGGCACCAAACGCAAAAAGGCCCATAAAATGTGCCCTGTTTGAGCTATCGGGACATTCGTTTTGTTGAAATGCTCGTATTTGATTCTTCTTTAATTTGCAGCAAATTGCGATTTGATACAATCAATATTGCAAAAGTTATTAATAAAACCGTTTGAAAAAACGCGTTTTTTTTCGACAAAACTGTCAATAAAATTATTTTAAAAATTGTTCAAAATACAAAACCATATGATTATAAAAACATAAAGTTGTAATTTCAAACAACGAGGATGAAAATTCCTCACAAAAAAATATACATCTATTTTTTTGCTACCTATTATACTTTTTGAGTTATTTCCAAAAAACCGTAATTACATGTATATAAAATGTTAATAACAAAACGAGCTAAAGGTTATATTCGGGGGAAACTTAGGGGCTTACTATTGAGCCAATTTGAAAGCGATGTATGCAAAAATTTCAGAGTTCACACGTTTTGTCCATCAAAAAAGCACTGCAAATGGCCTATTATTCGCAACTGCCGAACTAACGTAAAAATTACAAATCTGGTTTTGAGGGGAATTTAACATATCTATGAGTAGTACATTTCACATTATTGTATGCTGTTTTGACATATATTCAACGGTTAAACCAGCGAACACAGTAAATTTAAAACGCAAACGATCTTGTCAAAGTGTGATTCCAAATCAGTTGTTTCATTCGTAATGGTCGCGTGTGTCAGCAAAACCCGTAATTTTATCCAGAATGTTTACATTTTTCAATGTTTAAATCGGAACTCTAAATATTTTTGGGATACAAAGTAGAGTACCTCTGAAAAGTACTCTACGCGCAAATGAAAGTTTCGTCAAAATTGGTTCAGCCGTTCCGGAGATTATTACAGACAAACAAACAGACAGACACAACTGTAACACAGGTTGTGTTACATTTAACTTCAACCTACTTATCAACTCCTATAAAAGCGAGTGTACGTTCGAGCGTACGTGGAGTAACATAAAGAAGAAATAATATAACAGCTGATTTCACCCATCATCTGTAATACGCAAAAATAAACGGTATCAGGAAACTGACACATACTTTCTCCCTCATTATAGAAACTTAATAAAAAAATACTATTACCAATTTATTGAGATTTTTTTATTTTTACAGTCATTTTCCCATAAAACTCCATAAAATAATGGAAAAATCAACTTTTTTCAAAAACGGCTCGAACGATTTTGATTAAAATTTTACAGTTTATAGTACTTTAGGTCCATAATAAACTATAAAATTTTAATCAAAATCGTTAGAGCCGTTTTTGAGAAAAGTTAATTTTTCCGTTATTTTATGGGTTTTTATGGGAAAATTACCCTTAAAAATAAGAAATTCACAAAAATGAAAAAAAACGCCTGGAGATACCGTAAATTAGTACCTCCATACCAAATTTCATCAAAATCGGACGACTGGTTTAGGCTCTAGGTATGATAACATCCACACAGACACACAGACACACACACAGGCATCACTCCGAAAACCACTTTTTTTTAGGTTCAGGGGGACCCAAAACGGATATTTCCACCAAAAACTCAAACTCGAAAATTTTGACGAATACAATACTTTCTCCATATACTACCAAATGGTATAGGGGGAGAAAGTAAAAAACCTAGCGTAGATTATACTTTGGGGTTATGTTTACAACTTCGATCAATAATATAGCCTATAATATTAAGGGTCTGCTCCAGTAAACGAGAAAGCAACAGGAAACGCACTTCCGGTATCACTGTATCCCTATCTTGCAGCTGAACGCTTTGACATTGCCTCATTTCAAACCATTTTATAAGTCTATCTTTTGTAATTGAGTGTTGAAAAAAAAAACTGAATATTCTTTATAAAATTTCGGATCCGGCTTGCAAATTATTTTTCATTATTAATTTTGTATTGTGTTAGGAAAAAAATTCAAACTGTGTACTTACTAAATGTTAGTTACTTGACAAATGAAAGAAATTTAAAAAAATGTAAATAACAAGACGGATGCGTATTGTGACTGAGCTTAAAATGAGACCTTGCAAACAATTTTATGATAAAAAGTAAACGAAATAAATGGTTTGAAATTTAACATTGCTCTTATGGGATAAAAATCCATTTTATTTTTACTGGAGCAGACCCTTAATAACTTCTAAATCATTAAATCTATCAATATGAAATGAAAGGCCATTAAAAGATAAAAACGAAGCAAGGTACTAAGCTCTGGTTTGCGCCATTCTGTTTACCTTTTAATAAGCTTAAATATAATGTAATATTTTTAATATAATATATAATTATAATATAATGTTAAATCTATAATACGTTTTAAGATTTGCTTTGAGGTTATACAATGAATATAAATACAATACCTTTTATCATCAATATATTTTTTTATACAAATTTAAAGACCCAGTGTAGATTATAGTGTTGGGATATGTTACAACTTCAATCGTTATAATTTCTTGTGAAGTAGATTTTTTTTTAAATATGAGTTACTAGCTGTTGTACTACCCGTGGCTTCGCACACGGTCCAAATTTCCGCCGCATAGTAATAAATGTTTATTGTTTTAAGGGTTGGTATTACATTTTCACCCCGATCCGGCTTTGCACGGATAGACAAATCAAAGTTAAATGTATATTAGCAACAAAAATATATCGATAAATACGCTATGTATTTCTTATGGGGATTTTTAGTAACTTTGACCTTCCAAACCACTCTAAAATTTAGAACTTTTTTGAAACCTTTCTTAGCTAGCACCTAGGGCCCTAGAGGAAGCTACATACCCAATTTCATTTCAATCCGTTTTTGTGGTTTTTTAGTAACTTTGACCCCCCCATAATTTCGAATTTAAAAAAAACTTTCTTAGGGAGCAACTAGGGCTCTAGAGGAAGCTACATACCAAATTTCATTCTAATCCGTTTTACGCCTACAATGAACCAAAACACGTTTATCTACAACCAATTGGGCTAATTTAGAATCAGTTTTTTTACAATTCTTCACAACTATTAGTTTTTTAGATTAGGTAAAAGCAAACAAAAGGTTTACTGTATTATCTATAAAAGTTTACAAACTATAAATCTAAATTTGTGTAGTATATTCTTAAGTGGCATAAAAATCATTTTGCAATTCGATTTCTTAAGTCAATGTAATAAATTTACTACCCTTTAAATTAAATCGAACAATAGCGAAGTATTGCTGGGTCCAACAAAATAAATTTATTAATATTCCTAAATAAGTAGTTGGATTCAATAAAATATGAAATTATTTAGCATAAATATACTTACTTGAACTCACGTTGATTTCACATGTTTAAAATGAAAACTAAAGGTTTATATTTGGCACTAAAAACACTTAAAGCACTAATAATACACTTTAAACGTACACACGACTCGTATATAAACAAAATATCTTTATACGCGCACAACATAACCTAGAAATACTGAAATAGGTCTACGCCAACGTTAAACGATCGTTGAACTTAGTTGTCGTAGGTTTCAAAATGGAAGAATAAGAAATATAACATAAGGCTGTGTTAGTGATGTAACCTTAAAAATGTTGTCTTTAAAAAAAAAAATTGTACAGTACAATATTTAATTAGTAATTCCTTGTGAAAAATCACAGGCAGAATAATTAGATACACACCAGAAATTAATAATTTAAAAAATACTATTTAAAAAGAAATAACTTTATGTAGGCATACATTACTATGCTGAGGGGATTTTGAACTTGGTAGGCCTAAATGTGTACAATTATAAAGATTATTTAGATATGATTTTATATTACTGTAGGCCTATTTGTGAAATTTTTGTCATTTATATAGACCTATTATATTCTTTATCAAAATATTAAACTCTATCAAATTATAGGCATATTGTAGCTGTTGTACCCTTTCTTCGCACGGGAATAATTCATGGTGTAAGCAGAAGTATAATACAATCAGTCTGATGGTAAATGTTGACAAATTTTAACAAATGGAGGTAAAAATGTGTATATTTACGTGTCACTTAAAGAGTGGTCGAGAATTGTTCAAAACCCCTGACGGAATAACTTGTTTTTTCATTAAAAAACATGTTTTGACTCGTCACTCACTTATTTCACCCGAATTTGTAGAAGTTAAAATTAGACTTGGGGGCGAGAACCAAAAGGAGGGTGAGAATCGTCAAAAATGCTCTAGAATACACCTTTTCGAGATATTGACGATTTTTGTGAAAAAAACAATGAAAAAGCTTCAAATCATTGCAATATAATCGAAGCGGACGGAATATAACGGGTTTTTTTTCATTAAAAACATATATACTCGTCTCTCACTTATTTTACCCAATTTTTAGAAGTTAAAATTCGACTGGGGGGAGGGCAGCCCCCAGGGCATATACACTTTACCGTTGTATAGCCCGTAATTGGCAAAGATGGTGTGTTCTAAAGAGGGGTCGAGAATCGTAAAAAATGCTCTAAAACGCATTGTTTTCGAGATATTGACGATTTTTTGTGAAAAAAACAATGAAAAAGCTTCAAATCATTACAATATAATCGAAGTTGATGGAACACTACAAAATGGAAATTTGGTTTGAAATAATTGTACCGGTACAAATTACCAGCTCTCTAGCTTCATGGGAAGTACCGTATAATAGGTAATGAATTGTATTTTTTTAGGGGTTGTTATCTTATTTTCACCCCTATGCAGCACGTGAATAAAAGGAAATATGGTTTGCATTGTATAAATGTCTTGTAAGAAATAAATGTACCAATTTCCAGCTTTCTAGCTTTATGGGAAGTATAATAATTATT
>JAGFPH010003202.1:119387-130766 GCA_018207615.1 Philaenus spumarius | reverse complement strand
ACATTTTCACCTATTAGCAGCACACTGAAAAATACAAATATGGTTTACTTTTTATATATATCTTGTAAGAAATTAATGCACCAATTTTCAGCTCTCTAGCTTTATGGGAAGTATAATAATTAATTTTTATTGTTTTAGGGGTTGTTATTACAATTTCACCCCTTAGCAGAACAGTGTAAAATGCAAATATAGTTTACATTTTATATGTACAAATTACCAGCTCTCTAGCTTTATGGGAAATATAATAATTAATTTGTATTGTTTTAGGGGTTGTTGCCACATTTTCATCCCTTGTCACTATACTAAAAAATTCAAATATTGTTTAATTTATATATATATATATTGTAAGAAATGAATGTACCACTTTCCAGCTCTGTAGCTTTAAGGGAAGGTTATATTTAATGTGTATTGTTTTAGGGGTTGTTATCACAATTTCACCCCTTAGCAGCTCGGTATAAAATACAAATATGACTTACTTTTTATATATATCTTGTAAGAAAATCTAGCTCTCTAATCTTAATGGATGTATAATAATAAATATTTATTGTTTTAGAGGTGTTTGTTATTGCCTATGTCTCATTCCAGGTCATGATCTATATGTGTGCCAAATTTCATTCAAATCCATCCAGTACTATTTGAGCGATTGACAGTCAAACAACAAACAAACAAACAAACAAATAAACAGACAAACATACAAACTTTCACATTTATAATATTAGTAGGATAGAACTAATGTAAGCTATAATATACGTTATAATAATATTTACTTTGAGGTTATAAACTCTATGTAAATACAACCTTTTATCATCAATATATATATTTACAATATATATATTGATATATATATCAATATATATATCAACAAATATATTTGTTTATATAAATTTAAAGAAGAGATACCTATTCGTTTAACTTCTAAAACATTCTTACATCTTCGTATAACATATAAACATATTCGATTATAAATTTTTTCACTATAATATTAATAAATCATATTTGATCTATCAATCTATATAATAAAAATGAATTGCTGTTCCTTTGTAAGCGCATCACTTGAGAACGGCTGGACCAATTTGGCTATTTTTTGTTTTAAAATAGCCCGAACTAGGTAAATAAAGGAAAATTTGAAAAGTTTCCCGAAAAAGTTTTAAATTTGGGAAAACTAAACAGCCTCTTTTGTATGGACTCAAGACCATAGCGAACAAAATCAGCTGTTCATATAAAATGCTTAGTAACACATGTTTGTTTACATTCATTACCATAGCAACTTTGCGAGCAAATTTGTAATCAGTTTATTATTTTTTCAAAATCAACAGCTTTTTAGGTTATATTGACCAACTTAAAGTAAATAAAAACAAAAATCAAACATTGGTTGTTACATATTATATGTAAATCAACTGATTTGGCTCAAAAACTGAACATAATTTTTGGTTAGGCCTACAATGAACCAAAACACGTTTATTTGCAACCAATTGGGCTAATTTAGGATCAGGTTTTTTACAATTCATCACAACTATCAGTTTTGTTAGATTAGGTAAAAGCAAACAAAAGGTTTACTGTATTATCTATAAAGGTTTACAAACTATACAGTAAATCTAAATTTGTGTAGTATATTCTTAAGTAGCATAAAATCATTTTGCAATTCGATCACTTAAGTCAATGTAATGCAATGGAATAACTTTACTACCCTTTAAATTAAATCAAGCAATAGCGAAGCATTGCTGGGTCCACTAGTATGAAATAAAAAGCAATTAAAAGATAGTACTTTTATCTTTCTTTAAATATAATAACGTTAACGTATATATGTAAAAACGTTTAACAAGTAGGCCTACAACAGTTTTATAATAATCCTTATTATTGTACACATTTACCGAGTTAAAAATCCCCGTCAGCATAGTTATGTAGACCTAGATAAGTATTCCTTAATGTTGTTTTTTAATAGTTTGTTTTTTAATTGATGTATTTCTGATGTGTATCTAATTAATCAGCCTGTGATTTTTCACGGGGGCATACTAGTTTATGAATATTTGCTTTACTAGCTATAATGTCACAAACCTTACGATTACTTTATACAGTGTGCTGTTTTGTCTCTATATTTGTGATCAGCTGTTTTGACTATATATTATGCGATCAGCTGTTTTGACTATATATTATATGATCATCTGTTTTTGTTTTGTTTTTTATAATACCAGTATGTCAACTGTAGTAGGCTTTCAATAAATGAAGAATTTAAAAATATATACAGTTTTCTTAACTCTTTTGACTCCTTTTCTTTAAAATAACAGATTCCACGCTTGCATCAACTACCGGACGCTATTTACGAATTGTCACAAAATTATAGACCTACCGAATTATAAAATAAACGAGCCAATGAAATACAACATGCAAGTTTTAGTCAACCCAATAAAAACTTTATTTTTTCCAGTGAAAAGAATGGTTTCATCAATGAATACTTAAATGTTTAAACATTTAAGTATTCATTGGTTTCATTGTATTCAAAACAATTTTAGAATACGCGGGACTAAATTGCGGCATAGCACAAATATCTTTATAAAATGTTTTGAATCTACGCTAATCCTTGCAACGATTTTGTTTCATCTGATTTTGATCTTTAAAATATGCATTTAAACACGTTAGTAGGCCTAAGCCTAATTTTAGACATGGAAATTTAAAAACATTAATATCTGAAGCGATCTAAGTATCTATAAATATATATATAATAAATTAGATGTGTATCGTATTTATCCTGTAATAACTTAGGCTAATTTTGAGCGAAGAAAATTATTGTATCTACTAGAAAAACTGATTCAGCAACTAAGATTTACAAAATTATTAGAAATATGTAAATCAAGGTCGATATGAAATTTTTTAGGGGGGGCACTTTGGGGATTAAGGAGTACCCTCCCCTCCATCTTCAAAAAGGGTCCAGGTGAAATATTACCTCACACAGTATTCGAGTCTCTACCTCTACCTTTACACCATCAACGAATACACTAAGCTATAACACGCCTAGAGGCCGCATTAAATAGTGACCCAGCATAAAATAAGTAGCCTATATCTAAAATGAAACGGCACATAACATTTAAAACGTATTTTAGTATACTAATCTCTTAAAAGAAAAATACCTGACTATAATTAATAATATATATATTTTTTCCTTTTCCTGGGAGTTAGGAGGGGGGGGCCTCTGCCCATAGTTATGGGCGCCCATGTATAAAATATCAAAAAATATAAACTTGTTTCAAAGTTAATTCATACACAATCATACAACCTTTATTTTAAAAACCTAACTATACTAAATTTGTTAAGTTCAAAACGGAACTTACCAATTACCGAAAAAAACCCTTTCGTTACTTTTACCGGAGTTTAACAAAACGCAGACATAAATAGAGGTAAAAGTAAATTCAAACAAAAATTAAAAATCTTACCTCTTTTAATAAAGTTGGGCATTTTTGCAAAGTACAAGCTTCCATCTACCGATTGTAAAATCGTCAAAAGTACGGACCGAATAAAATGAAATCTATAAAAACGGAGGAATTAAAACCTACAAAACGTTTTAGGTTAGTGAAACACCGTAAGAAAACGAAACGTTTAAACTTTAGAATTCAACTAAAATCGACTAGATTGAAATTCGTACAATCTAACCTAGGGTAATGGTTACGCGAAATTACTAAAAAAGGTTTTGAAAAAATACACGTGTAGGTAATTAATTGTTGACTCATCAGCTGTAGCATGTTTACAAAATGAAATAAATTGTATGCAAAATAATATGATACATAATATAATAATGTTCCTTAATCTGACTGTAAAATAAATTATATGTTTTAATAACAACTAAAGGTCCGCTCACTGCTCGCTTCGCTCACCTACTCCCGCGACGACGCAAATGTAAACATAATAGCTTAAGCTGATGTTTTCACGGAAATAGTGATTGATTCAGAGCGGTTCCAGGGGAGGGCGAGGGGGCAACCGCCCAGGGCCCCGCGCTATAGCAAACTACATAATAAATTACTTATACAATACAGACGAATTTATAGTTTATATTGAAGATTGCCCTCGAGGCACCGCGGCATATGGAAATATTAAATCTATATATATAAAAGCCAAATACCACTCACTCACTCACTGACTCATCACGAAATCTCAAAAACTAACGAACTGATTGGAACGAAATTTGGTATGTAGATTGTTCTGGGGCCATAGGTGCTCACTAAGAAAGGGTTTCAAAAAATTCCAAATCTTAGAGTGGGTTGGGGAAAAGTTACTAAATCACGATTCCTCCAAAACCACCAAAACGGATTGGAACGAAATTTGGTACGTAGCTTAATCTAGGGCCATAGGTGCTAACTAAGAAAGATTTTCAAAAAATTCGAAATTTTAGGGGGGTTTTGGGAGGATCAAAGTTACTAAATCACGATTTATCTAAAACTACTGAACGGATTGGAATGAAATTTGGTATGCAGCTTCCTCTAGGGCCGTAGATGCTTGCGTTAAGAAAGAGTTTTTTAAAAAATCGAAATCTTAGAGGGGGTTTGGGGGTCAAAGCTACTAAATCACGATTTCTCTAAAACTACTGAACGGATTGGAACGAAATTTGGTATGTACCTTCCTCTAGGGCCATAGGTGCTTGCTTAAGAAGGGTTTTAAAAAATTCGAAGTTTTAGGTGGGGTTGTTTGGGGGTGTCAAATTTACTAAATCACGATCTCTCCAAAACTACCAAACGGACTGGAATGAAATTTGGTAAATAGCTTCCTCTAGGGCCATAGGTGTTCGCTAAGAAAGGGTTTTTAAAAAATTCGAAATTTTAGGGGGTTTAGGGGGGTCAAAGTTACTAAAAATCCCCATAAAAAGACATAGTATAATATATTTATTGATATTGTTTTGGTTAATATACATTTAACTTTGATTTCTCTATTGGTCCATGCAAATCCGGATTGGGGGATCTATCTATATATGTTGCTGCCCCGATCATCAAATCTAATGAACAATTTGTCTAAACATGGTGAAATCTCAAACAATATATACTATTTATGAGATGGATTGGAATATCTATTAAACAAAATATTGTACGGTTATAAGTCTTACGAAATCTTTTTGATGGGTTTCAAATATTGGTAAATTGAATTTTGTATTTTGTTGCCTACAGACTGATCACGATTTCTTAAAATGTATATAGCCTTGAAACAAGAAACCTGGCACAAGAAACTGTACCTTGCCCCCCCCCCCCCCCCACCCCTCACTTTCCTACTCACTGACCGCAAGGCACTAAAGCATCAGTTGGGCTTATCATTCATATTAGAATGAAACTTTCTTACGGTTTTATCTAAAAAATAAATAAATGTAGAAAATTATTATGTACATTTTGTTTTTTACAAGACTTTATAGCTCACTTGGTCTCTCCAAAATCGATCAAAATGTGAAATACCATAAAAGCACCCGGTTCAAATCCACGAGGGGGCATCTTCTGGTCCGAGGCCGACGGCCCAGTTTGTTCGCTGCGAGCGAAGCGAAAGTGAAGGTGTAAGCAAGGTCGAGGTGCAAACTCGCTAAGCATCTGAAAGAACGTGTTTTGACCAGAAGTAACTATTTTTTTTAGATTTTTCGTACCAGAATGAAACTTTTTGGGAGTTTCATCTAAAATATAATGTAGCATATTATTCAGAACATTTTTTTGTTTTTTAGACGACCTTATAGCTCGCTTGGTCCTCCCAAAATCTATCAAAGCATAAAAGTACCCGGTTCAAACGCACTTGGGGAATTTTACCTTCAGATCTTTGTACGCTGCGAGCGAAGCAAATTCCTCCATAACATGAGGCCGCAAGGTCGAGGTGCAAACACGAAAGCGAGTTTTTCCGCTGCGAATGGAACGAAGGAGTGCGTCATTCGAAGCTGAAGGCTTAGGTGGAAACAAATTTTACTAATATATTTCGTACACAGAGGCAGCTATTCAGCGCCTTCGTGAGTAGATCAATTTCCCAAATAGTTGGTTGAAACCCTAAAACATATCAACTTAATTTTGGAAATTCGTTCAACTCACGTCAGCGATTCATTTGCGTGGTCGAATTATTTTTATTCAATAAAAGGGGAGACCCCTGCGTGCTTCGCACGCCAACCCCCCAATGGAACCTTCTAAAAACATACGTTATGTTTTATTTATAATAAAGTTGTAGTATTAATAATAACCTCAAAACTAAGATGGTAAATAATGTTAAATGTTCATACCAAATTATTTCTTATATTTTATAACAGCAGTTAATAATAGTTAAAAGAACCAGCAAAGGTCAGGTCTACACTTTAAAACCCTAACCTAAAAGCTAGAAATACAAAAATAATTGCTTCAAATTTTGAAATCAGCTGTTAATGGAAATATTGAAGCAAACATCTATATTATCTGTTATTTTATTCAATTGGTTGCTATGGTAATAAATGTAAATACATTTGTTGGTTTATGATTCCAGGCCTAGCCTAAGATTTTTTCCGACTAAATTTACAATAATTAAAATGAAAAAAGGTTTTTACCGAAATGAATTATAGCCTATGTTACTCAGGGATAGTGTAGCTTTTTATTAGTAATACTATTTTTTCAATCGGTTCAGTAGCGCCAGAGATTACCCCCTACATACAAACAAACAAACTTTACCTCTTTATAATATTAGTATAGAAAAGGGGTAGTTTCCCCATTTTACCCCTTATTCGCTAGAGTCAAAAATTCAAGTGTTTCTTAGTGAATGCCACTTTGGTAATTTGTCTTTGTATAATTGAAGAAATAAGTATATTCAATTTCAGCTCTTTATTCTCAAGGAAAGCGTAAGAATAAACATTTTTTGAACCTGAGGAAAGTAATCGAAATGCTAGTGCGTGTCTTTCCCCATTCAGTCCCTTAAGGGTCTGCTAAAAAAAAAAACAAAAATAAGTATCCCATAAGAGCAATGTTAAATTTCATACCATTTATTTCGTTTACTTTTTATCATAAAATTGTTTGCAAGGTCTCATTTTAAGCACAGTCACAATGCGCATCCTTCTTGCAATTTAGATTTAAAAACATTTCTTTCATTTGTCAAGTAACTGACATTTTGTAGGTACAAAGTTTGATTTTTTTTCCTAACACAATAAAAAATTAATAATGAAAAATAATTTGCAAGCAGGATCCGAAATTTTATAAAGAATATTCAGTTTTTTTTCAACACGCAATTACAAAAGATATACTTATAAAATGGTTTGAAATGAGGCAATGTCAAAGCGTTCAGCTGCAAGAAATTGCACTGCTTAGATAGGGATACAGTGATACCGGAAGTGCGTTTCCTGTTGCTTTCTCGTTTACTGGAGCAGACCCTTAAGAAACGAACGTGTCCAAATCGATCTGATCCCCACAAATGAACGGGTATGGGCCAGAAGCGCTAAAATTACGTTTTCCCCAGTCTGTTACCGACTCCCGAACGAACGTCAAATTACAAATCAGATTTTGATGAACATTTCACATCAATGTACTCGATTTAACCTAAATTGGCTGCGAAAAATATTTCACCACTAGTAAGCCACCGTGAAAAATCATAGACAGAGTAATTAGGTACACATCAGAAATAAATCATTAAAACAAAATCCTATTTAAAAACAACAGACTTTAGCTAGGCCTACCTAACTATGCTGACGGGGATTTTTAACTCGGTAAATTTGTACAATTATAAAGATTTTAAAACTGTAGGAACATTTTTTGTTAACATTTTTTATTTATATAAGTTATCTATACATAATTAATTTGCTAGGGGTTATTTTGTGAGTAGAACTCCTCCTAGAGTTTTTAACCGATTTTGATGTTTTTGGTGTCATTTTACAGAGCTCACTCTGAAGTTGTGCTTCCCTTAAAATGAGCTCAATGTATGTTAAGGGCTTCGCCCCAGTGGCCCTCAAAGTTGCCATGTTAATCTTATGGAAGGTCAATCTTAAGGAAGAAGAAGAAAGATTTCTTTTGATTTTATCAGGGGCACAAAAAACAGCTGTTCGTATGAAAAGCTTAAAACAGCTGATTTTGATCAACAGCTGATTTTGATCAACAACTGATTTGGATCAAAAACTGAATATAATTTTAGGTTAGGTAAATCAAACAATAGCGAAGCATTGCCCGGTCCACTAGTTATATATTTAAAGAAAGATGCAAATATTATGTTTTAATTGCTTTTTATTTATTATATTGATATATCAAATGATTTAGAAGTTATTAATATTATAGTGAAGAGATTAATAATCGAATATGTTTATATGTTATACGAAGATGTACGAATGTTTCCGAAGTTAAACGACTAAGTATTTCTTCTTTAAATTTGTATAAACGAATATATTGATGATAAAAGTTTGTACTTATATACAGTTTATAATCTCAAAACAAATATTATAACGTATTATAGCATACATTAGTTCTACAACTCATATTAAAAAAATCAACTTCACGAGAAATTATAATGATTGAAATTGTTAACATAACCCCAAAGTACAATCTATGTTTTTGAACAGATGATGGGTGAAATCAGCTGTTATATTATATTATGGTGTATGTACAGACGTACACTAGCTTTAATGGGAGTTAATGAAAAATAATCTATATATATAAAATTCAATGTATGTCCGTCTGTTTGTACGTTTGTCTGTTTGTATGTTTGTCCTTTATGCGTTACCAAACCGTCCATCCGATTGCTTTGAAATTTTGCATAGTAACACAGGTTAACCCTGGGAAGGTTTTAGGCCATTTACCGAAGTCCTAGGACATTAGGGCTACGCCCCAGTGTCCCTCAAAGTTTCAATGTTAATCTTATGGAAGGTCAATCTTAAGGAAGAAGAAGAAAGATTTTCAAAAAACAGCTGTTCGTATGAAAAACTTAAAACAGCTGATTTTGATCAACAGCTGATTTTGATCAACAACTGATTTGGATCAAAAACTGAATATAATTTTAGGTTAGGTAAATCAAGCAATAGCGAAGCATTGCCGGGTCCACTAGTTATAAATAAATTAAATATTGTTCAACTCTCACGAACCGCAACTTTATATTTTCATTGGTTTTAATCGGTTAAGTAAATATTAAGAAAAAATGTTGGTGAATTTGATTCTTCAGCACTTGAACAGGGGAAGCAAACAAAAGGAGTTGATTTTTATAGGAGTTGATTTATACCCAAATAATTGAAATGCAAATAAATGTTTCTTTTCTTTTCTATACCTGGTGATTCAGAATTATACGGGAATGTGTCGGTAGCTCATTCTAGAGCTAAAAAATAAGAAAAAAAGTTTTTATAAACACAGGCCTAAAAACGTTTTGTTTCCAAGATAACCGCAATTTTTTTGTTTTTACAAAATAATTCATATCTACAGAAATGTTTGACCGATTGAGTTCAAACTAGGCATAAAGTTTAACCTAACAATGATCTATCTCAAGAAAAATAGGGGATTATTTCCAATCATGCGTTTCAAAATGGCGGCTGTTTGAAAAAATTTCAAACCTAAATTACTCAAAAACCGAACATAAAAAAAAACGACATTTTTTAAAATTTTCTATTGAATGGCGTAACTGTCAAAACAATCGGATGAAGGGTAATAGTTAAGTGTTTGATAATAACAACGTATAACTACAATGTTGACAATATTGTTGCGTTTACTGTGTTGGTATAGGATGCCGGATTAAACAAACCAATTATTACACATAGCCTAACTTAACTATTATGCCGTACTATTATTAGCGAATTTCCATAGGAAAAATGAGCTATTGCAGTGGCCCTTATGGTGAGACCTAAGGTCGGGAGTAGCAAATGAGCACCGATCATGGTCCCCAGAACACGTTTTGGGGTGTAATTAAAATTCATACATATATATATATGTTCGCACTCTAGCGGCCACATTTTAAGTCCGATTTGGTCCAAATTTGGTACACGTGTTGGTTGTCTACGTCGCTCGGACGAGTTCGTTAGCAAAAAAAATCCAACAACCGGAAGTACGTTTTTTGACCAGAAGTAACTATTTTTTGAGATTTTTACTACGAGAATGAAATGTTTTAGAGTTTTTTTTTCTAAAAATATAAATGTAGGATGTTATTCTGCACATTTTGTTTTTTTACGCGACCTTTTAGCTCGCTTGGTTCCCCCAAAATCGACCAAAACGTAAAATACCATAAAAGTACCCGGTTCAAAGCCAAGTGGTGCAAACTCGCGAGGCCACTAGGAGAAAACAAATTCTACTAATACATTGCTGTTAGTACAGACAGCTGTTCAACGCTTTCGTGGTTAGACCTATTTCCCAAATTGTTGGTTGAAACCCTAAAACATAGGCATATAGACTTAGTTTTTGAAATTTGCTCAACTCACGTCAGCGGTCTAGCTGCGTGGTGGAATTATATGTATATGTGTTCGCACTCTAGCGGCCGTATTTTACTTTCGTTTTTGTTCAAATTTGGTAGACACGTTGATTTTCAAAATCGCTCGGACGAGTTCGTTAGAAAACGTTTCTTGAACACAAGTAAAAATTTTTTTAAATTTTGCTCTTTTATCTAAAAATAAATGGAACTGGCACATTCTTCTCACAAATATATTTAAATTATTAAACAGATTCACTGCGACTTCATAATCGTAGGTGGGGTAGGAGAGGTGATTTATTAAAGTAGGAGATTAATAATAAATATTATTATCTAGAGGGAAAACTATTTGATCGATTTCGAAAAAATTTGCACCAAACACGTCAATTAGGGCTGTCTAGATTCACGAAAAAGGTTTTGAAAAATGTTGAAAAACTACCCCCTTTATGGCCAAAAAACCCCCAAAAATCAGTTATTATTATTATTAGCTAAACGATAATTTTTAGAAAGATACGGTTTTTTGCATATGGTAGGGTACATTAAGGGCTACAAACAAGCCAAATTTGATCAAAATCGTTAGAGCCATTTTTTTATAAAAAAATTATAACTAATTTTTGGGTTTTTTTTTTAAAAAAAAGGAGGTTGTTTTTCAAAAATTTTCAAAATAGTTTTTCGTGCATCTATACAGGCCTACTTGACATGTCTGGTGCAAATTTATTTGAAATCGATCGAATAGTTTTCGCTCTAGCTTTGTACACATACATACAGACAGACATTTTGTAAAAACCACTTTTTTGGACTCAGGAGGTGCCAAAACGGATATTTCCACAAAAATCTCAACATCGATTTTTTTGCGATCACTATACTTTCTCTATACTATAGTTTAGTGAGAAAGTAAAATAAATAACTGAAGGGCTGAGACGCCAAGGGGTATAAATGTAGTGAAGTTAGTTTTGAGAAAACTCAGTTTAAAGTTAAACTGTTATAATGAAACCCAGGCAAAACCATGATCAGTAACACTAGTATGCTTAATTGCTAGGTTCTAGA
>JAGFPH010003202.1:106247-117377 GCA_018207615.1 Philaenus spumarius | reverse complement strand
AAAGTATATAACCACTAATATTTATTTAATTTTTATCAAGGAAAGTACAACAACTTACATTCATTTATTTTCGTTCAAGGAAAGTATAACCACTAGAAAAGTATAACCACTAGGAAAGTATAACCACTAGGAAAGTATAACAACTAACATTTATTTATTTTCGTTCAAGGATAGTATATAACCACTAATATTTATTTAATTTTTATCAAGGAAAGTACAACAACTTACGTTTATTTATTTTCGTTCAAGGAAAGTATAACCACTAGAAAAGTATAACCACTAGGAAAGTATAACCACTAGGAAAGTATAACAACTAACATTTATTTATTTTCGTTCGAGAAAAGTATATAACCACTAATATTTATTTAATTTTTATCAAGGAAAGTATAACAACTTACATTTATTTATTTTCGTTCAAGGAAAGTATAACCACTAATATTTATTTATTTTCGTTCAAGGAAAGTATAACAACTAATATTTGTGTATTCTCGTTCAAGGAAAGTATAACAACCAATTTTGTTGTTGTTCAAGGAAAGTATAACAACCAATTTTGTTGTTGTTCAAGGAAAGTATAACAACTAATAATTGTTTATTCTCGATCGAGGAAATATAGCCATTAATTTTGTTTTGTTTAAGAAAAGTATAATAGTTCATTTATTTATTTATGTTCAAAGAAACATAAATAAACTAATATTAATATGACTATTAAATATTATTAATATAAGTAATATTGATTTATTTTCATTCAAAGGATGTATAACCACTAATATTGATTTATTTTCGTTCAAGGAAAGTATAACAACTAATTTTGTTTTTTTTTCAAGAAAAGTATAACAACCAGTATTTATTATTTTCGTGGTTATCACATTTTCATCCCAAACGAAAATTATCGAAATGGGAGAGCTTTACTTTTTTTATGACACAACATAAGAAACAACTATGAACAATGCCAGCTCTTTATTTTCATGGGAAGAAGACAAGTAAATAACTACCGAGTTTTAAGTAGTCTTTTTACGAAATCTACTTAAAATTACCTTCAAGTTACCATTTAGGTAGTTGGCAACGTAGTTGCCTAAAACCAGTTAGAAGGTTAACGGAAATACATTATCAGCTCAAAAAAATGCAGTATAGGCAAATTTATATATTATATTTTTCTTTAGTCACAATACATTTAATTTTCAATGCAATGAAAAAGTATACAACGGTTTCAAATTCTAAATACGGGCTACGTATTGTATGTACAAAAAGGCCACACTATGTACAAATAAACGGTACCAAATAACTGCCACATACTTTCTCTCAGTTGAAACTTTACACCTTCCCAAGAGTAGCATAGGAGGTGGTTATTTAGAATTGCAAAAGTAGGACATACCATGGAAAATATTAGATGCATGTAACACACATCCATATTATATTATTATATTATTGTTAGTATTATTATTAAAACTATTCGATCGATTTCGAACAAATTTGCACCAAACATGGCCTGTATAGATGCACGAAAAAAAGGTTTGAAAATTTTTGAAAAACAACCCCCTTTTGGCCAAAAACCCCCAAAAATCAGTTATTATTATTATTACGTAAACGAGAATTTTTAGAACGATGCTGTTTTTTGCATATGGTAGGGTACATTAAGGGCTACAAATAAGCCAAATTTTATCAAAATCGTTAGAGCCGTTTTTGAGAAATTTAAATTTTTCTCGATTTTTGGCAATTTTTGTGGCGGTAAAACCCCTTAAAAATCAAAAATTTAAAAAAATGGAAAAAACGCCTGGATATATTCCAGAACTACACCTACAAACCAAATTTCATCGAAATCGGACCGTTGGTATGGTCTCCAGCTCTGTACACATCCTTACAGACACACGGACAGACATCACAAAAAAAACACTTTTCTGGGTTCAGGGAGCACCAATACATATATCCACTAAACATTTTTTTAGGGTTCAGGGAGCACCAACACATAAATCCACTAAACATTTTTTGAGGGTTCAGGGAGCACCAAAACAGATAATTCCACTAAAAATTCAAATTCGAAAATTTGGATGAAAACAATACTTTCTCCATATACTACGTATAGGGGGAGAAAGTAAAAAGCTTGACCTTGGTATGTCTAGAAAAATATTGCAACAGAATCACCACATTCAATAGCTTGTAGAAACTAGCAAACTAGATCAACAAAAAATGAATGTTATCAGATTCATACATTGGCAGTCTTCAACTGATATGCTTGGGTCTAGATTAAAAATAAATACGATAGGGTGTTTACCGGAACAATGATTTGTTAGGACATGTAGCCTAGGTAGGTGTATGACGCATTGTAGGCACAGGTAATAGTCACATTTATTGACATAATAATAATTCGACCACGCAGCTGAACCTCTGCGTGAGTTGAGCAAATTAAAAAAAAAATAAGTTTATAGGCCCATGTTTTAGGGTTTCAACCAACAATTTGTAAAATAGGTCTATTCACGAAGGTACTGAATAGCTGTAAAATGGTTCGCACGCCATTCCGCATATTGGGAGTATCTTCAATACACAAAGCATTGCGTGCTTCGCACGCCATTCCGCGTATTGGGAGTATCTTCAATATACAAAGCATTGCGTGCTTCGCACGCCAACCCTCATATTGGGAGTATCTTCAATACACAAAGCATTGCGTGCTTCGCACGCCATTCCGCATATTGGGAGTGTCTTCAATACACAAAGCATTGCGTGCTTCGCACGCCATTCCGCATTTTGGGAGTGTATTCAATACACAAAGCATTGCGTGCTTTGCACGCCATTCCGCATATTGGGGGTGCCTTTAATACACAAAGCATTGCGTGCTTCGCATGCCCTTCCGCGTATTGGGAGTATCTTCAATACACAAAGCATTGCGTGCTTCGCACGCCAACCCCCATATTCGGAGTGTCTTCAATACTCAAAGCATTGCGTGCTTCGCACGCCATTCCGCATATTGGGAGTGTATTCAATACACAAAGCATTGCGTGCTTCGCACGCCATTCCGTATATTGGTAGTGTCTTCAATACACAAAGCATTGCGTGCTTCGCATGCCATTCCGCGTATTGGGAGTATCTTCAATACACAAAGCATTGCGTGCTTCGCACGCCAACCCCCGTATTGGGAGTATCTTCAACACACGATGTATTGCGTGCTTCGCACGCCAACCCCGCGGCAGTTTCCACCACATGGCTTTGAACCGGGTACTACTATGGTAATTTTACGTTTTGATCGATTTTGGGGGAACCAAGCGAGCTATAAGGTCGCGTGAAAAAAAAAAATGTGCAGAATAACATCCTACATTTATATTTGTAGAAAAAACTCAAAAACAAATTCATTCTCGTAGGACAAATCTTAAAAAATAGTTACTTCCGGTCAAAAAACGTGCTTCCGGTTGTTGGATTTTTTTTTGCTAACGAACTCCTATTTGCATTTTAAGTCCGATTAGGTTCAAATTTGGTACACACGTTGGTTTTTTAAGTGGTTCGAGTGAGTTCGTCAGCCAAAAAAATACAACAACCGGAAGCACTTTTTGGACCAGAAGTAACGATTTTCTGAGATTTTTCGTACTAGAATGACATTTTTTTTGGGGGTTTATTTTTTAAAAAATGTATATGTAGGATGTTATTCTGCACATTTTGTTTTATTACGCGACCTTATAGCTCGTCAGGTTTCGCCAAAATCGATCAAAACGTAAAATACCATAAAAGTACCCAGTTGAAATTCACCTGGCCATATTCTTCTAATCCGAGCCCTCTGCGAGCGAAGCGAAGCAGTCTATAATTTGAGGCCGCAAGGTCGAGGTACAAATTCGTTGCGAGCGGAACGAAGCCAACTCGTAAGTCGGGACTGGAGGCTGAGGTGCAAACAAATTCTACAAATATATTTCGTACACGTAGGCAACTATTCAGCGCCTTCGTGATGGACCAATTTCCCAAATGGTTGAAACACTAAAACATATATACTTAATTTTGGAAATTCTCTCAACACACGTCAGCGGTTCTTCTGCGTGATCGAATTATTTTAGTTAAGGGCTACAGAGCTGAGAATGTGTTTTAAAGGTAACATATTTACAGACTTTTAGCATTGAAGAAAGAACACTATAAGAAGCGAAACCCCCATGTTATCAGAGGTAACACTTTTCAACAGTCGAAAAAGGCTAGTTGGGGTCGAGACCAACAGGTACCGCCAGCAGCATCGCCGCGCGGACTGTACCTTCTCTGTTGGGACTGTACCATCGGTCGGTCGCGTCATCGTTTGTGAAGTTACTCTAATGGGTCGGATGTTTGGAAATTTGTAATTTTTATTTGTGATAGAGAACATTAATTAACATTTTGTTTTCATCAGTTCTAAAATTAACATTTTACTTTCTAGTTTTACTTTTAAAAATTCATCAAACTCCGTAGCAATTTCATCTGTAGTCTAATTTGTATTTATATAAAGCTAAAATTTGGAAAACCTGTTCTTTTAGTGTACTTTCAAGTTCAAAGAGTTTACCTGGTTTTAGAAGTGCATTTATATTAAATCTTTAACTTTAAATTTTGTATGCTTGGTTTGAAGAGATTTGTAATATGCTATTTGTGTGTGTGTTGTTTTCCAATGTATGTATGTGTCAGGGGCGGATACAGGATTTAATTTTGGGAGGGGTCATCGTCATAAGAATTCGAAAACAATATTTCCGAGAATTTAACAACAACGGGTCTGGGGCATTATAATATATATATATATATATAAACTCTATGAAATAGCTTTTTATTGCATTTCTAGGACATAAATATTGTCTTGAAAGAGCAAGAGTTTCTTGCAGATTAAAGAATAAAATTAACACTAATCATTAAAGAGTTAACAGGATACAGGAACAGTACTAAAATCAATAACTTCACAACACGATCATAAAATCCACTTTGTTTCACTAAATTTAAAACAACGTAACACAAGCTTTCACGTTTTGAAGTCATAGAGTTCCATACGGTGGGGGCTCCGTAAAACAATTAGCCCAACCAATAGAGATTTTTTCTTTTTTATTGAATTTCAGTTTTAAAATTTGTTATAAAATAAAAAAAACATATCAGGCAAGGAATTTTTGCGCATTTTTTATAAACAAAAATAACAATATATTTTGACTTTTTAGATTTTTTGTTGATATTATAAAAATTTATGCATGGATCACGATATTTCCAACGGAACATTTGTAGAGTATTAAAAAACCTACAAAATGGTTTTTGAAATCCCCGATCGGACCGAGAAAAGTCGGAAAACGCTTAAAAATTACTATCCAAAAGTTCATATCTTTGTTAATTTGTAATACTGTATTTATGGCAGATCTTTCGGAATATTATTGTTTAGTATGTGTATTTCAAACATTCGGAGGATAAAATTCGTCGCATTAATAGTTTTTGCACAATTGCAGTATAAACAATTTAGACAATTATCTTGCATAATGCGGAGGAGAAGAGAACGGCAGGCTGCTGTTTCCGACACTATCACTGCCTCTCTTGCAAATTTACCATCGGCGTCGCTAGCAAATTTACGCGTTTTGCGCTATGTTCTGAAGCATTTTTATCATACTTTATCAACCTTAAAAAAAATCAAAGAGTAAGAATTGTAGATTTTATTTTATACTTTCAGAATCCGTTTGGTATGTACATTTAAATCGGGCTAATTTACCTTACCTATGCTAATTGTTTACATTACGCTCGCTCATTCCCTTATGCGAACAATAAGCGTACACCTAAGTATATGGAACACCCAGTATAATAATTTCGTAGTCTATGTGTACCATACTTTGCTTTGAGTTATTTTAGTTGTTGCTTACGTGATCGATTGTAAGTTTTTTTGTAATAATACGAGTATGAAGATTATTATTATTTAATTAATTTATACAAGTACCCCGCATAATGCGGAGTTCAAAATAGTGCCATAAAACTAAATCTTTCAGAGCGTTTTAGCAAAACTGTCACAAGTATTGCCAGCAAAACAATTCTTTTTATAAGCTTTAAATATCCCAAAAGCTGTACTGAACAATCTAATACCTTATTTGAGAACGGCTGAAATTATACGTTTGGTGTCAAAACATACTTAATTGTATTGCTATTTTACCTAAGTTTTTGCATATTTAGTTTTAAATATTTTACCCATTTTGTCCGATTTTATGAAATAAAGTGTTTATTTGTTAATTACTGTTGCATGCATATTTAACATTTACCTTGTAGGCCTATGGGATATTTTTCAACACAACAAGCTTTTATAATATTTCACAGTAATAGATTATCAAATCAAATTCAGGAAAATCCTATGTTCAAAAAATAATATTAATTGGAGATGTAAGATAATTTTTATACGGCATTTGACATAATTTTTGCATTGTTACAAAAAATCATTTACTACTTAAAGTTGTTTTTATATTCATTAAAAATAAATATTAAAATTTATGCCACAATTTATAAATGGGTTATTAAAAACATTATCAATAATAAATCATTGTTCAACAGTACTGTAAATATAGTTGCAACATGCGCCAAATATTGAAACATGTGCTTGCTCCCTCCACAACGAAAACTAAATTCTCTTCGTTGGGGATGATGAAAAGGAGAATTGAAAGTAGTTTGTACAAGGCAGTGCAATAGGCAGATATATTCGCGGTCTGGTGGTGCGGCGAAATTTAAACTCTGTCTATAATGTCAGTTTCGTCTCGGGCGCTGCAGAAGACTGGTGGCGCTCCGAGTGGTTTCGATGTGAACTACCACGCAAGCGTCCGCTTAAAACCCATTAGGTATCGCTTCTTATAGTGTTGTTTCTTCAATGCTTTTAGGAGCCCCCGTTCTGACTGTGGGGTGTTCAATTCACCCCCTCCCTTAGACAAATCCTGGACGCCCCTCTGGTCTTGTAAAACTATGGTTTTGTCCAATTTTCTCTGCAGCCTACAAATTGCATTTCGAGACGAGCGTATGTAATTTGAAATCCCGCAGCCCATATCGGGGGATTGTAGGAAATCGAAGCTTATAAGACCGTCTCGTATAATACGATGCAGATAATATTCCTCGTACTGCCTTATTCAAACAAATATTCCCTATATCCTAAACGGAAAACATAAACTTGTCAATTCTGTGTCAACTCTTACTAGAGGAATGACGAAGAAATAATTCAAAACTAAGCAGTTATTAAAATACGTAATTTGTAAGTTAGCCCTCGTGTTGTATAATCTTATATATAAAATTCTCGTGTCACAATGTTCGTTCCCATACTCCTCCGAAACGGCTTGACCGATTCTCATGAAATTTTGTGAGTATATTGAGTAGGTCTGAGAATCGGCTAACATCTATTTTTCAAACCCCTTAGTGATAAGGGCTACGCCCCAGTGGCCCTTAAAGTTTCAATGTTAATCTTATGGAAGGTCAATCTTAAGGAAGAAGAAGAAAGATTTCTTTTGATTTTATCATGGGCACGAAAAACAGCTGTTGGTATGAAAAGCTAAAAACAGCTGATTTTGATCAACAACTGATTTGGATCAAAAACTGAATATAATTTTAGGTTAGGCCTACAATGAACATTTTTTTTTTACAATAAACTAAAACACTTGGGCTAATTATTAGTATCAGGTTGATTTGTCTATCCGTGTAAAGCCGGGTCGGGCCAGCTAGTAAGACTGTATAATTTGGTTCAAAAAGATTTCGTACTCACGAATAAATCGCAGTAGTGCGTGTTAGGCACGCAAGTCAAGATTTCTGTAACTTCTGGATTTTCTGAAAAAGCCTGAACTTAAAACTACAAATCATTTGCATATATCTATATATAAAGAGTGTTCATAATGTCCCTTTATTATTTTTGTTACTGAAAATAAGTTAACAAAACTTTGTATATATCTTGTGTTGCATAACAGAACAAAGTTTCTGACATATCTGTCCCTCAATGTTTTTCGGGGGTTAGGGGGTAAGGGGGGTAACAATTTCCAATTTAAAGGTAGGTCATGTAATACACAATTGAAAAGCTTATTAAAAAAGAAATAGAACGGCGCAAACGAGAGCTTAATATCTTACTTCGTTTCAAAGTAATGGACAATCAAAGTTCAGGAAAATTATATTTTTATCATAACGTAAATGCAGGTCCGGTAAATAACGGACCTAACCGGACCGCCTGTGGGGCCTGTGTTTTGCCGTCATAACGGTAAATCTTGGAACCGGCAGCTTTAACGAAAATTGATAATTTGGCGTGTGCAATCATTTATTCAAAAATTCACCAAAAATAGTAAATGAACCCCTATCCAAAAGTGTGCCGTAGCTTTATTGTAGAAAAACGTTCAAAAACTTTATATAAAAAAATATACAGGGTGTATCAGGAAGAAACGGAAATAATTGCAGGACGTGTTCTACTGGTGAAAATAATGAAAAAAGTTCCTATAAACATAGGTCCGATAACTGGAAAACAAAGCTTTTTCGGGCCTGTGTTTATACAAACTCTTTTCCTTATTTTGACCCACAGAACCATTCCCCGAATTTTGATCCCGTAATTACTGGACACCCTGTATTTTAAAATCAACTGTTTCTAGTACCTAATAAGTTCCGCTTCAAGCGCGCGTCTCAAATTTTTTATCGAGACAAAATACGGAATAAAATAATTCGACCACGCAGCTGAACCGCTGACGTGCGTTGAGCAAATTTCAAAAATTAAATTTATAGGCCTATGTTTTAGGGCTTCAACCAACAATTTGGGGAATAGGCCTACTCACGACGGTGCTGAATAGCTGCAAAATGGTTCGCACGCCATTCCGCATATTGGGAGTATCTTCAATACACAAAGCATTGCGTGCTTCGCACGCCAACCCCCGTATCGGGAGTGTCTTCAACACTCAAAGCATTGCGTGCTTCGCACGCCAACCCCCGTATTGGGAGTATCTTCGGTACACGATGCATTGCGTGCTTCGCACGCCAACCCAACGGTAGAATCCACCACATGGTTTTGAGAACCGGGTACTTCTATGGTATTTTACGTTTTGATCGATTTTGGGGGAACCGAGCGAGCTGTAAGGTCGCGTAAAAAAACAAAATGTTCAGAATAACATCCTACATTAATATTTGTAGAAAAAACACACAAAATCAAATTCATTCTCGTAGGAAAAATCTCAAAAAATAGTTACTTCCGGTCAAAAAATGTGCTTCCGATTGTTGGATTTTTTGGCTAACGAACTCGTCCAAGCAACGTAGACAACCAACATGTGTACCAAATTTAAACCAAATCAGACTTAAAATGCGGCCCCTAGAGTGCGAACACATACATACCTATATATACAGGATAAGATGTTTAATGACACCCCGAAACGTGTTCTGGGGACCATGATCGGTACTCATTTGCTACTCCCGACCTTAGTTCTTACCATAAGGGCCACTGCAATAGCTCATTTTTCCTATGGAAATTCGCTAATAAATTTTTTCTACCTTCACATATTTTTACAAAATTGACGACAGTAAGTACAAATTTTACCTGAGAGGTGATTTCGACGGAGAATGTACGCCGCCGATCCGCAACTTCGTCACTCGCAAAACAACCACTGCCGGTCCGTAGCTTCATCGCTTGAAAAACAACCGAACGTGAGAGAATATTAGCGTGTGAACACTTCCGAAGCTGAACGTAAAATGAAATGACCAAGACCAAGGCAGTCAATGCTCGACTTTTCGTTTGACAGACAAGTTCGCCGCCAATGCTCGACTTTTCGTTTGACAGACAACTTCGCCGCCAACCCTCGAAAACAGTACCGTGGAGGGGTGATTCCAGACCAATGCTGACAATCAATGCTCCCAGCAAGCCTATTTCAAATTGACGTCGTTATTAGCGAATTTCCATAGGAAAAATGAGCTATTGCAGTGGCCCTTATGGTAAGACCCAAGGTCGGGAGTAGCAAATGAGCACCGATCATGGTCCCCAGAACACGTTTTGGGTTGTCATAAAATCATATATATGTATACATCTCTTCGCACTCTAGCGACTGCATTTTAAGTCCGACTTGGTTCAAATTTGTTACACACGTTGGTTGTCTACGTCGCTCGGACGAGTTCGTTAACCAAAAAAATCCAACAATCGGAAGCACGTTTTTTGACCGGAAGTAACTATGAATTCGTTTTTGAGTTTTTCCTACAAATATAAATGTAGGACGTTATTCTGCGCATTTTGTTTTTTACGCGACCTTATAGCTCGCTCGGTTCCTCACAAAATAGATCAAAACGTAAAATACCATGGAAGTACCCGGTTCAAAGCTATGTGGTGGCCCCTACAGTGGGGTTGGCGTGCGAAGCACGCAATGCATTGTGTATTAAAGACACTCCCAATACGGGTGTAGAGGATACTCCCAACACGGGGGTTGGCGTGCAATGCATTGTGTATTGAACACACTCCCAATACGGGTGTAGAGGATACTCCCAATATTCGGAATGGCATGCGAAGCACGCAATGCATTGTGTATTGAAGATACTCCCAATATTCGGAATGGCATGCGAAGCACGCAATACATTGTGTATTGAAGATACTCCCAATATTCGGAATGGCATGAAAAGCACGCAATGCATTGTGTATTGAAGATACTCCCAATATTCGGAATGGCATGCGAAGCACGCAATGCATTGTGTATTGAAGTTACTCCCAATATGCAGAATGGCGTGCGAAGCACGCAATGCATTATGTATTGAAGATACTCCCAATATTCGGAATGGCATGCGAAGCTCTCAATGCATTGTGTATTGAAGATACTCCCAATATGCAGAATCGCGTGCGAAGCACGCAATGCATTGTGTATTGAAGATACTCCCAATATTCGGAATGGCATGCGAAGCACGCAATGCATTGTGTATTGAAGATACTCCCAATATGCAGAATGGCGTGCGAAGCACGCAATGCATTATGTATTGAAGATACTCCCAATATTCGGAATGGCGTGCGAAGCACGCAATGCGTTGTGTATTGAAGATACTCCCAATATTCGGAAAGGCATGCGAAGCACGCAATGCATTACGTATTGAAGATACTCCCAATATTCGGAATGGCATGCGAAGCACGCAATGCATTGTGTATTGAAGATACTCCCAATATTCGGAATGGCATGCGAAGCACGCAATGCATTGTGTATTGAAGATACTCCC
>JAGFPH010003202.1:77813-98311 GCA_018207615.1 Philaenus spumarius | reverse complement strand
GATGTACCGGGCCGATTTTAGTGCTGTTTGTTTTAAATGACAGAAAATGTTGTCATTATTATAAAAAAAATAATTATGAAATGTCAATTTTATTTCATGTGTATATTTAAAAGGGAACTTTTTGGCTTTTATGTTAAAATCCTATTGGTAGCTATTTCTGAAGATCTACCGTTCCGATTTTAGTGCTGTTTGTTTAAAATGACAGAAAATGTTATCATTATTATTAAAACATTATTGAATATAAATTATATTTCATCGGTATATTTATAAGGGCACTTTTCGAGTTTTTTTTTATTTAGTTTAAAACCTTTTCCGGTTGATATTGGTTTCTGGAGATCAACCTGGTCGATGGTGCGGTTTGATTTAAATGAAAGAAAATGTTGTCATTATTATAATAAAATTAAGAAATGTCATTTTTATTTCATCAATATATTTATAAGGTCAATTTTAGATTTTTTTTAGTTTTAGGTTTTTTATTGATAATTATTTCTGGAGTTCTGCGTGTCCGATTTTCGTGTCGTTAGTTTTAAATGAAAGAAAATCTCATTATTTTAAACAAATTATTAAATGTTATTTTTTCAATTATTTTGCACTTTTGAGTTTTTTTGTTAAAACCTTATTTTTTACTATGATTTTAGTTTTTTTCCAGTGAAAACTTCATTAGGTTGGGCACTTTTTGCATGGAGAAAAATGATTGAACTCCCTTTACCGTCATCGTCATCGCACTTACACGACATTTTTTAAGGCTCCGTCACATCTCCGCAATTATTTAAGGTTCTGTTGCATCCCCGCAAATATTTAAGGCTACGCCGCATCTCCGCAATTATTTAAGACACACTCTTGCTTATATAGTCAATGGTTCTAGTTACCGTGAGGTTACCCTACACTAGCTCGATCCAACCAGGTTATATAAGTAAGAGTTGTGTGGTGAACTCCAAAATTGTTAAATTGAAAACCTACTAGCCTACTTGGATTGGAATAACAAAACATATTATTAGGTACATACAACTATTGTGTAGTATCTGTTACAGACATTGTTTTCTAGGGAAGTAATTTATTAATCTACATGTTTCTTAGTGAGATTATTCTGATAAAAAATGTTAGGTTAAACAGTATATTTGTGTATAATATGGACCCCCAGGCTTCTAGCAAAGAATGTAACTTTTCTTATTTAAATAAACGTCTAAATTACAGGAGGTACCTAATAAACTCTTCTAACAGTGTTCTAACCCACAGTAGTTTATATATATATATATAGATATTGGTAACAATATTTAACTTTTGAAAGGTTTGAGGGTGTATACTGTAATTTCGGTATAATTTAACATTCACATTCTTAAGTCTTGATCTTAATTCCTGTTCTATGTAGAAAATGGGAGTCATATGGTACACAAGTAGCCTAAGTTACTGATTAAATATTAAATTTGATTTGTTAAAACAACATATCTATTTTAGGCCTATAAACCCAAATTCTTCTCAAATTCATTTTTATTAGTATTGAGGGGTCGGCTATTAAGCTAGTTTAAGGTGTGTGTTGTATAAACATTCTAAAGGCTATGCCACACCGAGCTCGCTCCCGCGGCGGACGCGAAGTTTGAAAAATGGCTCACCGTGTTAACAAATGGAACAGGTCACACAGAGCATCCGCGCGCCCGCGGGCGCGCGGTAGTGTCCGCCACTACCACTTGCTGAGCGATTTTTTTAAACTACCGAGGCGGGAGTGTGGTCTTGAGCATGCGCAGGGGTGCGCCTCGAACGGCCAAGGCCATCGCCATCTCCCTTGTCGCGCCATCAGCACTACGTCGCGACTGTGATCCTTATTTGACGTTGTGTTTTATTGTTTTCTTGTTGCCATCATGGAACAACTTATTGAAAAAGTTCGGAAAAGGCCGATGTTGTGGGACATTAGAAGAGAACTCTACAAAGACGCTACACGGAAGGATAAGGAGTGGGAGGAAATTGCCCACATTCTAGAAAAAGAAAGTAAGTACAAACAAACTAAACTCATGCTTAGTTTTAACACCACGGGAAGCATGCGCTTCAGTTTAAACTTGAGTTTTTAACCCTAGAACCGGCGTGCGATCATGACAGCACAAAAGTAGGGCGGGCGCGGAACTTTTGGTGTGGACTGGCTTGTGGTAAAACGTCCGCGCGCTACCGTCCCTCGGCGGTAGAGGCGGATGTCGGTGTGGCATTAGCTTAAGTATTGCTACACAGATTTGTGTAATGGTTTCTTTTTTTTATGATAGTACGAAACTTAGACCTAGTTTTGTTGGCAAATAGGCCTAGTCTACTTTCAATCAAAAAATATATATAGGCCTAGGCCTAGACTAAGTTGGCTACTTACAAATCATAAAATGTTGATTTCTCTTTTAGGTTAAGTTGAATTCATGTTACACTTCCAAAGTGTATTATTTTCATTTTATTCTGATACTTTGACACTAAAGTAAAATTAAATGCACCATCTTGTTGAATATTAGATGTTACTGTTGCCGCACACACAACGTATTTCATTTTCGCCGCCTTGCGCTTTTTCAAAATTGTACACATCATCTGAACTATGTACTTCCTGCGAGGTAGAACCAAACACCATTTCCCAAAACCAACTTTGAATTCAAATAACTAAACATTGACGAACGAATTTAACAGTAGTGTAAATTCATTTATTACACAATCTGAAAATTAAAATCACTGGTAAAAAATTAAGCACTAACCACACGAACAAAAATATCGCCAGAAAACAGATTAATACAGTAGCCTACGTTGAGGTTATTTTGTTATTCAAATTTACTTGCGTTGACAGAAAAAAAACAGATTTTACTTCATACAGAGAACTTTTATTTTTCACAGATTGTTTTATATCACAGGTAGCTTTGCAGAAGATGACAACCTTCAATCAACGATCAACGTGCTTTTATAAAAGTACTAGTGGACCCGGCAATGCTTCGATATTGCTTAATTTGAAACTTTGAAAGCCTGTAATTCGTATCCCGTGTAATTCAACATAGGCCTAATGATTGTTACACATAATTAATAAAACAACTGATTTGAATCAAAAGTTTAATACAATTTTAGGTTAGGCCTTAAAACCTATAAAATATAATAATTCAAACATCTAATATTACAATTTAACATTATATTATTGTTACACATTATAAATAAAACAGCTTATTTGGACCAAAGATTTAACACAATTTTAGGTTAGGCCTATTATTATAAAATCAACACACTTTTTTTGAACGAGTTTGGAATTATCACCATAGTAACCAGAATAACACATTAATAAATACGAATCAGCTGTTTCATCTTTTATATGGCTGCTTATGGGAGGGATGAATTTTCGCATTTTCTACCCTTTAAATTCAAAATTTTGTAAAATCCTTTCTTAGTACGCCTCTACATTATTGGACGGATGTACCTTCCAAATTTCAAGTCTCTAGCTTTAATAGAATCGGCTCTGCGTTGATCATCAGTCAGGACATTGCATTTTATATAAGAGATAAAGCAATAATAAATTTAAAAATAAAATTATAAAATGAATTCGCTATTTGAGAAAGGTAGGCCTACATGATATTAATAATAATTAATTAGTTATCCAAATTTATAAACTGCTTCTTTCATAGTAGGTAATTTTGCAAGTGAAATACATATTAGAGCAGTGATAATGAAAGAAAAATAATCAGTGCTATGTCTCCTCAGTCTCCTGTCCCAATCATTATCACATAGGTTTTTCGACTTTAAAAACCAAAACAAAACAAAAAATATACAAACAGCTGACTGATATAAACAAAAATATGGATTGGCGGGAGTTACGGAGTTAAAAAAGAAAGTAACAAAACAAATTAATTTCAAAATATAATTGAATTTAAAGATATGATGATATTCCAAAATATAACTGATTTAAATTATTAGCTTTTGTACACACTGTATAATATAATAATATACAGATGAGAATTAAATTCAACATACAAAAATATAGTTTTCGTATAAAATAAAAATACGGTTTTCAAATAAAAATGAGTAATAATTTTTTTAAATTTTGGTACCAATTTTTTTTGATATATAACTTTGTGAAGTTGGAAAATAAAAGTAAATCTGCAGGAAGATATGGGTAGGTAAAATTAAAAAACGAATGACAAAATATCAAATCCATCTTTATAGGCTAGGGTACCACAATCTCCAATATTGAAACACTATTGCGTAAGTACTAAACACATATGGCTCAGTGTTTATAACAATAAATGCTAAATTGCAGTTTATGCCTACACCACCTAACCAGAATGTAAACCTAAAAATAAAAAACCTGACATAACATAATTTACAGATACTGGTCACAGTATGTTTTCAGTTTGTAAAACACAGATAAAAATACCACTGCTATAATTTAAAAAAAAAATCTCATTAGGGTAGTGTAGTGTAGGCCTATACCATAATTTCTTCGAAATTTGTTTCACAATAAAATATAGGGCACTCGCTTTTCACAATAAATATATACGGTAGCCGTCGGTAGCATAAAAATGTTTGTCTTAAATGTTTTTGAAATTTAAAATAATCATTTATTTTTTCAAGAAATTAGAAAAAAACTTTTATAACCTAGGCCTGTAATGTTTAAACCTTTATTGAATTAATTGTATTGTCCTCCACAACTAATAAATGAAACCAGTGAGTCAAAATAAATAAATGTGTGGATTAATTTAAATGTTAGCGTTACAACTTCTTAAATTTTCTCCAAATATGCTAGCACAACTACTGTACTTTAAGTTAAGCCTATTTTTAACTACAATAATTAGGCTACCTAACTGTATTGATGTAACAAAATGTTGGTTTATCATGATATATCCTAACTTATCTATATTTTAGTATTAGTTCCTCTTATCATGCTTTAAAGTATGCATAATTAGAAATTAAATATGTCAATTAATTACCTGGTTTGGATCTGATTGTGCTGCCACAAAAGAAATAATATTTCAGTTTTTGCTTCAAAGGATATTAGTAAAAAACTTTAGTTCCAAAGAAGTAAAAAAATAAAGGGAACAACAATATTTTGTTAATTGGATGAATAATAATTATAATGATAATGTTAAGTATTTAAAGAGGTTTCTTTGGTCACATTTATGTACAAATCAAAGTCATGTTTTATATATATATATATATATACATCCAATCAGTTATATTTAGAAACATTACTTGCCCTAAATAATGGCTTATATGTATATATACTGTTTGTAAGTATTACCTGCATTTTGAATTTGGGAACAGTTTCTAGTAAAAGTGTTCTCGACTTTATAGTATATTCGAAAGCAGCTGGTTGTTCATCTCTCTCAAGTCCTAAGGAATGAACAAATTCTTTCAAAAGTCTCAGTACTCGTCCTTCCTGTTCTGGGTGGGAGAATCCTCCCAAACAATGTTTCAGTTGACACTTAAAAAAGACCTGTGTAAGGTATTTTTTAACTTAAATCTCATTGTTTTTCAATAAGCACATAGGCTACAGATTACTTTAGTTTAAGAGTCATGAAAACCAAATAAGATTAGACACTACAGATATGATAATTCTTACTCTTATTAGCGAATTTCAATAGGAAAAATGAGCTATTGCAGTGGCCCTTATGGTAAGACCCAAGATCGGGAGTAGCAAATGAGCACCAATCATGGTACCCAGAACACGTTTTGGGGCGTAATTAAAAATCATATATATATGTGTTCGCACTCTAGCGGCCGCATTTTAAGTCCGATTTGATTCAAATTTGTTACACATGTTGGTTGTCTACGTCGCTCGGACGAGTTCGTTAGCCAAAAAAATCCAACAGTCGGAAACACAGTTTTTGACCGGAAGTAACTATATTTAAGATTTTTCATACGAGAATGAATTTGTTTTTGAGTTTTTTCTACAAATATAAATGTAGGATGTTATTCCGCACATTTTGTTTTGCTTGGTTCCCCAAAATCGATCAAAACTTAAAATACCATAGAAGTATCCGGATCAAAGCCATTTGGTGGATTCTACCGCGGGGTTGGCGTGCGAAGCACGCAATACATTGAAGATACTCCCAATAAGGGGGTTGGCGTGCAAAGCACGCAATGCTTTGTGTATTGAAGATACTCCCAATACAGGGGATGGCGTGCAAAGCACGCAATGATTTGTATATTGAAGATACTCCCAATATGCGGAATGCGTGTGAAGCACGCAATGCATTGTGTATTGACGATAATCTCAATATGCGGAATGGCGTGCAAAGCATTTTGCAGCTATTCAGCACCGTCGTGAATAGACCTATTTCCCAAATTGTTGGTTGAAACCCTAAAACAAAGGCCTGTAAACTTAATTTTGGAAATTTGCTCAACCCACGTCAGCGGTTCAGCTGCGTGGTCGAATTATTTCAAATTGTAGCCTATCACTGCTTTAAAAGACAAGGCATAACTTGAAGGTATCTAAGAATAACATTTACGTTAGCTAAACAATCAAAAAATTATTTGAATTTTAATGCATATTGAAATTTATTAGGTTAGGTTCATTTTGAAATTAATATTGTAAATATTTTTACAATGCAAACCACAAAATCCCTTATTTTAAACAATTGTCTACAAAATCCCTTATTTTGTCTATAATTTTTAAATTTTTTACAGAAATTTTAAATATTTTCAGAATAAAAAGTAGCTTAAAATATTCTCTGAAAAATCCTCTACATGTTAATGAAGGTTTCATCAAAACCGGTTCACCGATTCCGGAGATTAGCCCAGCTGACAAAACAGACAACAAATTTATAAATGTGTGTTTAGGTTTTGGTAATGGGTGAATAACCACATGAGCTTAGAAAAAAGCTTATATTTTGAAATCGCAGACACTTTTTATTTATATATATAAATTTGAATCGTAAATATAATAAACGGTACCAGGAACTGGCACATACTTTCTCACAAACACATTTAAATTACTAAACAGATTCACTGTGACTTGTAGGGTGGGGTAGGAGAGTTTTTTTATTAAAGTTGGAGATTAATTAATAAATATTATTATTATTATCTAGAGAGAAAACTATTCGATCGATTTCGAAAAAATTTGCACCAAACACGTCAATTAGGTCTTTATAGATGCACGTAAAAAGGTTTTGAAAAATTTTGAAAAACAACCCTCTTTATGGCAAAAAAACCCCCAAAAATCAGTTATTATTATTATTATTAGCTAAACGAGAATTTTTAGAAAGATGCGGGTTTCTGTATATGGTAGGGCACATTAAAGGCTACAAATAAGACAAATTTTATCAAAATCATTAGAGCCGTTTTTTTATAAAAAAATAATAACTGATTTTTTTGGGGGTTTTTGGGCCAAAAAGGGGGTTGTTTTTCAAAATTGTTCAAAACCCTTTTTCGTGCATCTATACAGGCGTACTGGACATGTCTGGTGCAAATTTGGTTGAAATCGATCGAATAGTTTTCTCTCTAGCTTTGTATACATACAGACATACATACATACATACAGACATACATACAGACATACAGACATTTTGTAAAAACCACTTTTTTGGACTCAGGGGGTCCCAAAACGGATATTTCCACAAAAATCTCAACATCGATTTTTTTTGCGATCACTATACTCTCTCTATACTATAGTATAGTGAGAAAGTAAAAGGAAATAAATAACAACAACTTGTTAATTCAATAGTTTAATACAATGCAAACACTATAGAATACAATAGTAATTTTTTTTAAATAGTACAATCTCATGGATAACTGCATTAAAACTAATGTATAGAAAATTTAATATTAATGTCTAATATTTAATATTAACAACAAACATGAGCAATTCTTAGGTTAAGTACACCATAACATTTTATCACTAATCAAAATTAAGTTATTGCTTTTATTGTTTTGTCTTAATAATTTTATAATTAAAGGCTATCCTGTACCTCTGTATCAGATTAATTCAGGATATTAGTGTTGAACTTTAGTGTGTTTGGACTTGTTTTTGGGTCCAGAGTTTAGCTTTAGTGCAGGAATAGAGAGTATTTATTCCTAGATTTAAAACACTTGCTAAGTCAGGTACTTATAAGTCATAAATTCAAATGCTGATAGAATTTGTAAGCACGCGGTTTTTAATAATGGTGGTCTTATTTGTTATTTTCATTGAACGCATAGGGCAGTAATTTTTACAGAATCCAATGGATAGTCAGTAAACAACAAAAGTCATTGCGTTGTTTTTGTTTTTGAAGAAATTCAAATAAAAATCATGTTTTTCGTCTTGTTAATAAACAAATAACTTCAATAAAAATTTATAATTGACCACTACTGTCATCTAACAATTATTGTTTAGATACCCGGGCAAATTAGATTTTATGTTCAAAATTTTATGAAAGTGTAAAACTGTAGATACTTGTACGGAACATTTTGTCCTGGGAGTTTTAAACAAACGACCTAGTTGTCTGGTCAACTTTACAATTTAAAAATGGGTTTTTAAAACTTGTGTTTATCTGTGATATTCCATTGCATATTCATTAGTCCTATGTAAAAAATAAGGAGAAAGGCAATAGTAATAGCTATCTGAAAGTTTTTACCAGGACGGACTTTTATTTTACAAAACTTTAATCATGACTGCAATACTTTAACAAACAATTGTCTGGAAGTACAGGAAAACCATTGCTAAATATATAAATACTATTCAGCCTAAAGTACTATGTAAAAACTAACCTGACTTTGGAAGCGTTCAAGAAATATTAAGTACATTAAACTACAGATTAAAAGGTTACATTTGGAAGATTTAATTAATAAATTCTAATAACACAATTAATTAAGTAGTAGTCAACAACTACTACTCAGCTAAGAAGAATAAAACAGTTAAATACACAATGTCCGTATAAAACAACACGTTAAGAAACTTATTAGAAAGCGTTAACGGTGATTTTGAGCTTCTGTACTGAACAGAAACTTACAGTTTCGTCATGCCTATCTGTCTGTGTGTTACAACCTATTTAATATCTTTTGAGTGTTATGATCTGGAACAGGAAAAGATCGGGATTTATATGCCACGGTGGCCGTGGTTGTTAAAGCGTCATTGCTTTATCAATCGTCATGGCAACCATCAATGGAAAGGTCCCGGGTTCAATTCCCATTGACCCCGAATAATTTTCTAAATGGTTTCTTAACAGACATCGTTGGCTGTGGTTTGGATTCCACGTAAAACTGTAGGTCCCGTCTTCATTAGCCTTAAGTGCAAAACAGTAGGACGTTAAACACAAAAAAAAAAAAAAAAAAAAAAAGATCGGGATTTTTCAGCTGTTAACCGAGGATCTATAATAATAACCCAAAAACAATTTCGCATTGCAGAGTTTGTATCTCCTGAATAGAGAGGTTAGAAAGATATAATTTTCTAGCTGACAAAATATTACACACCATCATTTCTTGGGTTTGTTGTGTGTGCTGAAGGTATTTCCTGGCCAATCGGAGAAAACAACAGAATATTTTTCAATTGATTGCACTAATAGAGGTTTTAAAACCAAGGTTTCATTTAGTTTGGCACCAATAAACAACAAATTTCCACAGCAATACTGAACAACTTTATTTAGACATGGATCTGACGATGACGGTAAAACCGTCGAAACCGGTAATCCATCTAGGAACCAATTTTTTTTTGGTATAGAAAAAACAAGGTAATTAACCTACTACATATTATTCATAACACAAAATCCAGGAAGCAATATATTATGTCAAAAAATAAATTTCCCTTCAATACTTAAAATAATGGAACCTTACTTACTGCTAACAGACCGACAGTTAATTAGCTATTTTTAAGATTAGGCCTACATAAAATTTGAAATGTTCCGTTCCATAATCAAAATATTTAAATCGTTCCGATTCTTTTCAATTCATCCGAACAGCGCATACTGAATTAGAATTACTGATTCTGAATACTGATTAGAAAAATGAAAATACAAAATTCTCTGTAGAAATAAAAATATAGTAAATTCATGTGAAAACACCCAATAAAAATCGTTTTTTAGCCTGGTCAGGCATTAAAAAAACTTTTAAGTGAATGGGTTAAGACACAAAAATAACTTCTAGTAATACCTTCTAGTAACAATTATTAACACCACTGCCAAACTTATAAAAATAACAGAAAACTGAGAATTGTTGTAAGAATTGTAAATATCACTGTACATATTTAGTGTTCACCATTTTACATTTTAAATAAAGGCCTACATGAACTACAATTAATTCTGACAATCGTGTGTTTTATAAGGAACATTCTGTATCGAACCATAATAAAAATATGACATTAGAAATTGTATGCTACAGTGCAGGTTTTCAGAATTTTTTATTCTTAAAAGTTTGTGTAACTATAATTAGGAATATTTCTTAAAGGTGGCAGACCAAATGGACCGAGGAAGTTTCTACAATAAGAGTAAGAGTTTAAATTCTACAAAAACCGTTTGGACATTGAAAATGGAATGAACTATTTAATACCTTAACAGTATGAAAGCAAATAATAAGCACTTATTATAAAAATTGTATGTTAAAAGCATGTTACAATAGTTTTGGAATCACAACATATTTAAGGTTGTCAAAACAGGAAATATGGATACATCCGCAATGAAAGATTTGTTCAAATTCCTATCAGAACAATATAATTTACGACATTATTAAATGATTCCCACATCATTATAATTTTTGCCCTTGAATTTTATTTTTATTTATTTTTTAATAAGAACGTCTTTAATTTTACCACAATAGGCCAGTCAGGTTTTTAGCGAGTTATCGTTATTATTCTAGTTAACACAAATTTAGCTTTAGTTTAATTTAAGTATTGGGAATAAGAGTGAATATGTAAGTACAAATTTGTTAGATTATTTATAAGGTGAAACAGAATTCCGACAAGTTGGCTCTCTGTAAACTCGGATCTCGCATAACTTGGACCGGTTTGGAAAAGAATGTTGAAAAGTTATGCTCTGTGTGAAAACACGGTTCATTTCAATTGTGTTAGGCCTCGGCTGCGATAGAAGCGGTGTGGCACCAAGTGGCAAAGGTGGCTACGAGAGAAGTGAAAGCGAAAATATTAGGCGAAAGGTCCGTTTTTTATTGTTTAAGGGAGCTAAGATTTGAACAATGGTATGAACCCAATTAACCGAAATAGGCCAGGGGATACCACCAACTGTTTAGACATGTGACGAGACAAAGAGTGTGCTTCCAGTATACTAGAACATGTATACTTGATTACTTACTGCATACAGTAGAGTGAAGCATTGGTTATTAAAGAAGAGGGACCTAATATCTCAGCAATTGCAACCCGAGGATATTGTAAATCAATATTGTAACCTTGAGGTTATATCAAGTTATGTAAAATACTAACTGCAGTTTCATGTATGCAGTTTCATTACCTGTCATATTTTACTCACTTGTCTGGCATTATTTACAGGAAATGTATACTGAACAAATCTATGCAACACACGCACTCTCGCACACAAATATATGCACAAGGCCTACATTCAAAATCTAACGACATTGAACTGTTTTCTTTGTTCCACTAAACCTATTATTTAAAAAAAACATTAAAACATTAAACAATAAATATATTCTTGAACACAGTGAGAAATTCCAAAAGTATAACCGCAAAAATTAGGAAATTCTTTTGTTTACCGTTGGATTTTCTTGAAATTTTGTATTCTAGTTGACGTATACAACAGCATGTTATAAACGTATAAATATAAAATAAACGGTATCAGTTAACTGACACAAACTTTCTCCCAACTTACTGTAGTCAAAATAATATCGTCAATCGTATAAAAAAATTATTGTCCCAGGCGGGATTCGATCGCGCGACCTTTGAATTACTGGCCGTGCTCGCTACCGTGGTGCTACCCCGTGCGGCCGCCGCCGCGATGCTAGATTGACAACACAAACTTGTTTATTTTTAAACATTTCCCCATAATTATAAAACGCCGAAGTTTTGATAAAAGCGGGTGGTGTCATTTTGTTTGGCATCTTAATCACTATAAATACTGAAAATTTGATCAAAATCGTTAGAGCCGTTTTTGAGAAATTTGCATTTTTGTCGTTTTTTATGGGTTTTTAGGGGTAAATTACCCTTAAAAATTAAAAATCCCCAAAAATGAAAAAACACCTGGAGATATTAGGGTTTAGTACCTACATACCAAATTTCATGAAAATCGGACCAATAGTGTCCTCTCTGGTCGTGTATACATACAGACAGACTGACAGACAGACACCACTCTAAAAACACTTTTTTGGGTTCAGGGAGCACCAACACAGATAATTGCACTAAACAATTTTTTGGGGTTCTGGGAGCACCAAAACAGATAATTCAACTGAAAATTCAAATTCGAACATTTTTACGAAAACAATACTTTCTCCATATACTACGTATAGGGTGGAGAAAGTAAAAATACAACATTTTTTTAACTCATGTTTGGTTAAAGCAAACAGAAAAGTGAGCGTCGAGCGGCAGTCGAAAAATTATCCAACTTTGCAGGTTTGATCCAAAGCAGAGGCCTGTGGCAAGCGTTAGCCCGCCGCTCTGCTGGTATCGTAGTCACTCACCCAAGTTAAATAAGGAAACCTCATCGGTTAGAAAATTTTCCTGCACCGCTCGTCGCTTTATCGTGGCGACTATTTTTTTTTTTTTTTTTGTGTTTAACGTCCTGCTGTTTTGCACTTAAGGCTAATGAAGACGGGACCTACAGTTTTACGTGGAATCCGAACCACAGCCAATGATGTCTGTTAAGAAACCATTTAGAAAATTATTCGGGGTCAATGGGAATTGAACCCGGAACTTTTCCATTGATGGTTGCCATGACGATTGATAAAGCATTGACGCCATAACAACCACGGCCATCGTGGCTACTCGAGAGGCCTTACACTTTGTTATCACTGTGGGAGTTGGGTACTGTAAGATTTTCACAATGTTGTGACAATGGAAAGGAAAACGGAAGTATTGCGTAAAATAGATAAACCATTGAAGAAGACTACAGTTGAGGTCGGAGTAGGGACTTCGACCGTCTCTGATTGGAAACAAAATAGACTTTATACATTTGTGTAACAGTATAAAGCTTATTTTTCTTGTAGAAATATGTTTCCAATATTATTTGAATTACAATACAGTATATTAAAAACATTTCTGCAAGTTACGTTTTATTTTATTCTTTTTCAACTTTCTCCGATCACTTGATGGAATAAAACTTGAACACAAAATCTCACAACTAATACGTTAATACTCAGACTAGTTTCTACATCAATGTCGTCTTCAGTCGGGGTGGCATTTACTTTCAAAATATAAGGCCAACACAACAGAAACATCTCATAACATGTACATTGACACTGCCTAGAAATGTACATTCTTTACCACTGTTTAGGCAGTTAAAACTTCTTTCTTCAAGATATTTAAATATTTTTAAAGTATTAAAATTATTTTATCTTAGAAGTGGACAGAATTTATGTGATGAGAATTTATACCAACAAAGACTGCGCTCTAAATATAATAGAGGTTTACCTCGCATGGGCGCCCATACCTACAGGCCACGCCTCTCCCTCCCAGCTCCCAGGGAAAGGAAAATATGTATATCATTAACTATAGGCAGGTATTTTTCTTTAAAGAGATTAGCAATAAAATATGTTGTAAATGTTATGTGCCGTTTGATTTTACATAGACTTATTTTATTTTTACAAGAGTTCAAGCATGCTGGGTCACTACTTGGTGCGGCCTCTAGGAGTGTTATAGGTCTTTGTGTATTCACTGATGGTGTAAAGGTACAGACTCAATGCTGTGTGGGTTAATATTTCACCTGAACTTCTAAATTTTTTTAAGTTATCTTGGGGAGGTCAAACATATTTCTGGACTCCTTTTGCCGAAGGAGGGAGCGTACTCCTTAACACGTTCACTGCTACGCATATTTCGTATTTCCTATGCTAGGAGCTGACCTTTCATTTTTTATATTTATAGTCTAAATAAGTAGAAATTACTTTAATTTTTTTTTATTTTTGAACCTTCCTACGTAATAATCACTAATATTTTAAAGTGGACGCACATGTGCGTCCATAGGACATTGGCTTAAAATTGGCGTGCGAAGCACGCAATGCAATGTGTATTGAAAGTACTCCCAATACGACGATACACGGTGCGTCGGCCGCTTTTCATAGTGTTCAGTGTCAAGATAACATGTGCGTCCTTAGCAGTGAACGTGTTAAGCCCCATACCCCGGTCTAGCCCTCCCCTAGAAAATATCATATGGGCGTCCATGTTGCCTCGTAGTTTCGAAGAAGTTTTTGTGAAATTCTGTTCTAATTCAATTGAAAAGATGGTTAATTTCTCTGGATGGTGTGGAGTGTTTTTTAAAGATATTTCGACAACCCTTCCAAAAATATTTTGACAACCTTTTCACAATATCATTAATCAATTTCTTTTTGCAATAAAAACTCATTCAAACTAGTACCATGTTGAAATTGGTAATTATAATCTAACCTAAACAAATAAACGCTATGATCAAAAACTAAAAGATTAATATACAATATAAGATGCACATAGAAAATGACGTGAATGAATACAAATGCATGTAAACAGTAATCCACATAAATTCTTATTTGAGATGAAATTCTATTTTGATTAATAAAAGGTATACTAAATTCAAGACTGTTGCTTGTATACTAAATTCAAGATTGTTGCTTGTATACTAAATTCAAGATTGTTGCTTGTAGTTGCTTTAGATATTAGGTAGAAAAATTATGTTTTATGTTCTAGCATTCAACATTCGAATACGATATACAGTCGACTCCCTCTAGTACGGACTCGGACGACGGAAATGAGTTATCTGGTTTTCTCACGGCAGAAATCGACAGGAATGAACGTGTCTGTTTATTTCCGGCCTAAATGAAGCGGAAAACGGCGTGGGAATTTTGACTCGTGCTGAGGGTAGGGCATACTGGAAATGGCAACTACCTATATCAAGCAACAGGCTGTCACATCATTATGATGTGATTATGTATTTAAAAAAACAGTTGAACTAAAAAAGCAGAAGAAAATAACAGATTTCTTTTAATGTTGTACATTTAGTTTTTCATCATGCTTAGACTCACTTATTCATTTTGAACAATTTTATGAATCTAAAATATGTGTTTCATTGTTTCATAAAATAAATTTGTAAAGTTTTAATTTGTCGTGCGTTAAAATTTTATGTTTAGTCCTGTTTTAAAACGTTTGTTTATATCAACATCACAAAAAATGACGATTCAGCGAGTGCGTGGTAAAAACTGTAATATTTGGGTAAGTACGCTTTAAAAACTTCTTAAAAGTTGATTTTCAACTGTAGATACGATATTATAGGTTGTTCTTTACATGTATAAAAACCCACCGGATGGTCCGGAAATGTTTTTATCCGGACCATGGTCCGGTCCCGAGGTGTCCCCGGTTAGAGGGAGTCGACTGTATTAAACAAATACTTTTTTGTTGTTTATGAAAAACACTCATTTGAACTTACAAACGACTGAATCTAAACAAAAGAGGATAAAATCATTGAAGTGGTAAAACGACGACATAATCTACGCACTGTACAAAATTTGAGTATAACCATGGCGAGTAAATTAGAAATATTAGTTGCTTGTGACGAGCCACTTAATGTGGCGATTTAGTCGCTGTTACTTGAAAGCGAGTTAAGTCTCCAAGGGATTAAAGTTCCACTACCAAATAATTTTTTTTCCTATTTTCTACCTCATACTTCAAAACAAATCCACATCAAATTCGAACAATCTAGTGTCCAGGAACAAAAAATACTGTTCAATAGTTCAACCAAGTTCTTATACTAAATAATTTTAAAATTTGAGGTTTTATCTTTGTGGAAGTTGATCTTAATAAGGTTGTTACATAAAAACACACACCATTAGATAGGACAGTGTGTTTTTCTTATCCTAGCTAGCAACATCAAGATTAATCTAAAATGAAATCTATGTATTGTTCTTAATTATTACAATGTGTACAAAAATTTACGCTAATACAAATAGTCTAGGCCTACATTTTACTACCTGGTTACACTGGTTTAGCACATGACTAGCGTACAATTTTACGACATCGACAAGATTGTCTGAATATCCATAGGATAAAGATGGCCATAATATTATATAAAAGGCACTTTATGTAATACTTTTACAATCCATTTCATTAAGTGAATGGGTTGGAAGCAAAGTGGTACAAGTCATAATTATATATAAGGCAGGACAGAAAAACTGTACCCCAGGAGAAAAAGCAGACAGCATTCGGACCATTTTATATTAAGTGCGGTTATATTTATACCATTGACCCTAATAATAGAGACTGATCGAATCGAAATACTGGAATAAATCAAAATTAAAATTTTCATGACTTATACCACTTTGCTTCGGACCCATTCAAGTGTAGAACTTATGAAATCTTATTCGGCATTTGTTCTCATACAGGTCCTCCGAAACTAACACGATTATCCCCCACATAAAAACTTCATACATTAAGCCCTAAAACCGTTGGTTTCCCATTTTCGTTTATTTAACAAACGCAAAAAATAAACCTATTGAATGGTGATAATGTTGAATTTTCCATGGCACTTAATAACATGCAGACTTCATTTGTAAAAAAATAATTAACCTATTTCCTTTATTTACATCAAAATGATGGCTATTTAAATTCTTTGAATTTAATCTGTGCATTTTATGAAAGAATATTTCTTTTTTTCTCTCGAATGATGTAAAATAAATCCCAACAAAAATAATTTTTAAAATGCACCCATAACACTGATCAAAATTCCAATCACTTGAATAAATTCCAATCACTTCAGTTCTTGATCAAATTAGAAGCACCCCTTCGTTTGATTAAAAAAGCTTAGTTTAGTTAAATTTATTCTGCAGCTGAAGCTGATTGATATTTCATCATTTTGAAATAGTTATGAGCCATATTTGCAATTTTTAATTAAAATCAAGTAAATGAATGGATTATTATTTTTTTTTAATTATCTGAATTATTCCAAAGGAATTTTGATTTTGGTCTAAACTTGGGCGTTTTAGACAACTACCAAGAAATTGTATTTTTTTAAATAACTTGTTAAAACACAAAGTAAAAGATTGGATTGTTTGAAGTTAAAAACACATTCTTGAAAGTTTTCTGTAAAGATAACGGTTTTCAAAGTTATTTGATTCCAAACGGCTGTTATTTTGAAATGTATGAAATAAAACCTAACCTTTTTTAGTGCACTGGAAAATATAATAAAAAGTTAAATAATTTGTTGCACTGTTATAAAAGATACATATACTAAATTTGAATTCAATATATTATCTACTTCCAAATTTATGTTTTAACCTTTTGCACTCTATTTATTTGGCACTTGGCTGCTCCTCCAGCTCCAATTAAAATATTACTGTTTGCAGAATTATTTTTGTAAATTTGCTAAAAAAATCCTAGAAATAGTAAACATAAGTTATTATATATCATTTTGTTCGGAATAAAACAGAGAATAAGGAAAAAATGGTTGAAAGATTAAATAAAAAATGTTCCATTGAGTAGGTCTATTTTGAATAAAATCGGTAAAAAAAATCAATTGGTTATTTTGTTTTGTATTGAAATTAAAAATAAGAATAATAGAGTTTAGAGCCTTTAAAATACTTTATTACACTAAATGTGACCATAATAAATAATTTTTAAAATATTCTTGAGGTTTAACAACATTTTTTTATTGAGTAGGCCTATTTTGAATATATTAGGTAAAATAAGTTAAAAAATATGTTTTTTTTATGAATTTAAAAGTAGTAATAAAAATGATTAGAGCTTTAAAAATAGTTTTTACAGTAAATATGTCTGTTTAAGGTGTCAATTGTATTTATATTTATTCAAAAATTTATTTTAACAATAAAATTTTTGCGAAATAATGGTACATAACCATGTTAACGTATAGTTTAAACAGTTGCCATTTCTCAACACAAAATAAAACAAAAACAAGATCTTTACATTATTTACATTAACAAAATTTACACAAAACTGCAAAATAATAACGTACAGTAAAAATAAATACCACTTGAAAAAGCGTAAACAAAAGTTACAAGGCGCAAGATAAAAGACGATGCTATTTGTATTTCTTGATCATGACTGGCAAACAGCTGTTCAACTTCAGAGAGATATAAAATATATTCCACAGCCAATATAATCTGTCACTGGTTTCTAAACTGTTTTAACAACATTGAAGTCTCATTAGACTGAAAACCACAGATTCTACACTTGTTTAGAACATAGAAATCATATTAAAACGTGTGTCGGAATGAGTCCGACAGTGGAGCGCAACGGCAAATTAGCGATGTCGGACTGAGTTCGCCTATGGAGCGCAAAAGGTTAAAACAAAATGGCGGTCGGACGGGAAACTAAGCGTTTTTGGACTTATGTTTATGTGCACTTTGTTCTTTATTTTCACCGAGAAAGTCAAGTTCTTAGTTTCTCTATTTCTTCCTGAATCCTCTAATTCAAATTTGTATTTTTCATTCATGCGGCATTATCAATAACTTTCCCTGTTGATTAATTATAAATATAAAGGTGGATTATAAAGAAACGTTTCTACCGTAGTAATCTACAGAAGCAAAATTTTTGGAAGGTTACTATAAAAATAATTTTATGAAATAAAACAATTTACTAATCACGTTGATTAATGAAACCCCAAACCACAAAAATAAGCAATAAAAAACAATAACTGAACAACCTTATGGAAAGTTAAGTTAACCTCTGATGTACATTACTTGGGTCTAATAGATATTTACGTTACAAGCGAGTTAACTGCTTCTTTACATCATTTGAAAGGGGTGTTTGCCTCGGTGTACAATCCCACGAGCGATGTAAAGAAGCAGTTACCACGTGCAACATACAATATTTTGTCTAACCCCATATCTTACAGGGGTGTACTATAACTTTGTACAATAAATAAAACCAACACGACATGTATACATTAGTTAGTGTTATTTAAACAATAGGCCTACAATTTTGTTTAGTAATAATGAAATTAATCTCCTTTAACAAACAATCAGCTGTTCTAAGCGTTTCAAGCAAGCAGCTGTTGTAATTGTAACTAGAGATATAAAGTAGATCAGTAAGTTAGTCCTGGGATTGGATAGTTTAACAAATAGGGTTAGGTAAAGAAGTGTTAAAGCCCTATGAGGCTTTATTTTCAAAACTAGGGGCTCTGCCCCTGGATGCTTTGCGTCCCAACCCCGCCTTGGCCTTCGGCCTCAGATGGCTGCTTCGCTTCGCTCGCAGTTGGAAAATTCGCTAAAGAATCTCGTTAATCTTTGGCTCGTTTGTACATAGGTGACCGAGCACAAATCAGCTGTTTTATTTGGCAGCTGACTCAAACTCATTAAACATTATCTCCATTAGATTAACATGGGAAATTTGATGGATTGTTTGGCGGAGCTCCTTCTCGGGTTAATAGCGGCTAAAGGGATGATTGGATTTAGCGGCTAAATCTGACGGAAAATCTCTTCTTTGAAATTTAATTTTCTACAACTTTTGTATTTAACATTTTTATGGCAATTTTTAACAAATTATGGCAATTTTTCCAAAAGTTTCTCGTCGAGAGCTTTAATTCAAGTATGAGGTCGAGGGGCGTATGATTACGGGAAGTGCCTAATAATTAATGTCAGTGAATCAGTGTTATAGATAAAATCATTTAGGATGGCGCGTAGGGCGGGTAGTGTGAGTGAGACAGAGAACCTATCCCACCACACTTCCCCTCTTAAGTTAAGGCGGGACTTTGTACAGTCAACCCTAGTTATGTTATCTTGACCACAGTGGCGGTCAGAACGTCAGAACTCCGCAAAGCAGATTCCATCCAGCATTGGGCGTGCTTCCACTTACAACTCTCTGCAAAGTACACGGGTTATTGAAATGGAATAAACCTTATATATTTGTAATCTACATGATACGCTGAATCTAACAGTATAAATATGTTGTAGTATGATAAATGTTTGGAATTTATACAATAAGAAATAATTCGATTTTTGAAATCGGGACTAGAAAAAGTAATAAAGCGTAAACTTTTTTTATTTTTAGGGTAGAAAGAAACTTCCAGCGGCAAACTTGTAGAAAATTAGTTGATCTACATTTTTTATTTCAAACATTTTTCAGTCAGACGTTCGGTTTGTTCAAAAATGTCTTTCAAACAAACGCAACAGTATACCTACGTTTGTACACAGTCGCACCGCGTGCTTTGTATGTTCGTCATTCAAATTAAAAAAGAACTGTGACAGGCAATGTATTTATTTATTATAGAGTAGTAATTTCCACTAATTTAAAAATACTTTCTTGATTATGAAACTTGTTGTGTAGAAAGTTTTCGAAGCGGTTGGGGACTAAATAATTCGATTTGAATTGGCTTTTCTGAGTGTGTGTTTTTTTAAGTACTGTAAGTAAGCACAACAAACATATATTTCATATTTTAAATTATACCTTAAACTATACTAATATATTTATTATACAAGGTCATTTATACAGTATACAG
>JAGFPH010003202.1:67259-77713 GCA_018207615.1 Philaenus spumarius | reverse complement strand
AAAAATAAGTGCTTACTCATTAGGTAATTCCTTTTACCTTTTCCCAACTTGCTAGATTTTATTTTTCACACGGCAAACTTTTCTATCGATGAACACGAATCTATAGATTATACAAATCAAAATCAGGATTAACAAACTTGCTTATTAATTATTATGTATTAGGTATTTAGTAAAGAACTACTAAAGTTATCGATAGATTTAAATCACACAAAATCAAAGCTGGAAAACCCACCTTCGGTTTAAATCACTACAAACAAACATAATCCAATCAGAGACGGTTTAATGCTCCATTCATACAAGATATGGTAATACTAATTATTAGATATTGGACTTATCGTCTTCATATTCCGTTTTATGTCGTTCAGCGACGGCCGTTTCGGTATTCAACCATTTTCAAATTTACTTTCAGGTTTCCCTTGTTTGTGTAAATGACAAAGGGAAACTGGAAAAAAAATTTTAAAATAGCGACGAAAAACGGAATATTGAAGGCGGTAAGATATATCTAATAATTAGCGTATCAATATTTACAACAATTGTTATACTGTAGGACCTTGAAAATTCAAACACAGAAAATGAATTGGCCTAACATGTATCATACTAATAAAAAGTTAGAAGGCAACATTGTGTTATTGCTTCATGAAGTACTGGCGTCTGACAGTCATGAAAAGCTCAACTCCAGAATCTCCATTACTCTGGTTCGAGCCTTTTCATAAAATGCCTCAATACAGCGAGTTTCCAAAATCGTTGCAAAATTCGGGATGATTTCCCTCATTAAAAGCAGCAAAAAGTTCACACAAACGTATGCCCTAAATGCTTGGATTTTCATTAAGCCGTCATCTTTTGTTTTAACATAAAAATTGATATCTTTTTCGACCAAAAATTAATTGAAAATTTTGCATTTAAGAAAAAAAAATTGTCTAGAGGCTAAATAAATGGTCCTTCTTTCTCCCCCGTAAATGATATCGTGGTGAAAAAAATCAAACATGAATAACTGAAAGAACCCCACCACAACATTGATCAATAGCTTATTTAATCAGAATTGAAACACGTTTATAGTTGTTCTGCTGCATTTTTCAATTATTAATTGTTCGAATTTCTTATCAATAGAATCAAGAAAATGGCACATTTACTACAGTCCATTCATCGAGAGTTTAAAGTGAAGCACCGCCTTACAATGGCTGACGCTAACTAATAATACCTGAGGATTTGGGCCAATGAGGAAAACGAACAACACGTGTGCGACAGGCGACTCTGCCTACGATTCACAGTAGTTCTTAGTAAACAAACTTTCACTTCTCTAGCCCACCCTAACGCTCACGCTCGTCGCTCTGTTGTCTGTTAGATGCTTCACAGATCAAATGCTGTCGTGTGGTTCGAGTAAACGTCTGTTATTTTGAATTGTTTAATGTTATCACTTAAGTATTACCGGCCACTTTTTATAATCCTATCCAAAAAATAGTAAGTCTCAAATATCATCTATATAAATAAAAATGTAAATGTTCGTTTGTTCAAAATCTTAAATCTCCCAAAGATTTTCACTGATTACTTAAAATAACACAAACTATACAACAATTTTACGCCAACAGGAGCGCCCTACTAAATACTAATTAAATTTGTTTATTGTTGTTACAGTAATCAGCTGTTTGCTCTAATATTTCCATTAACAGCTGATTTCAAACTCTGAAAAAATTATTTTTATTTCTAACTTTCAGGTTAGGTTTTTGTAAACAAATAACACACGGTACACTATACTAAATATTTTACAGCAATGAGAGCGCAATAATAAATCATAATAAAATATGTTTATTGTTGGTATAGCAATCAGCTGTTTGCTCTAATACCATTAACAGCTGATTTCAAAATTTTAAACCATTATTCGTATTTCTAACTTTTTAGGTTAGGTTTTTGTTTAAATGTAGACCTGAGCATTCCTGGTTCTTTTAACCTTTATTATAACTTCATTTGTAAAATGTACGGAATAATTTGATTTGGACATTTACCATTATTTACCATCTTAACTTTGAGGTATTATTAATCCCGCACCATTATTATAAAGAAAACATAACATATGCATATAGAAGGTTCCAACAGGGGTTGGCGTGCGGAGCATGCAGGGGTCCCCCCTAGTAAACAATAAAATAACAATCAAACCATAAATTGTTTTACATCGTTAATTTTATAATTTTAATAAACAAGAATAATTACACTAAACATTTTGCGCTTGCATTTGCGGAAACTTCAGTTTCTGCGGGAGAGCCAGTCTCCGAGGTAGGTCCGCTTGTGACACAGTCTGCCCGGGCCATAAATATTGTAGGGGGAGGTGCTTCACTTTAAACTCTCTGTGAGTGAACTATAATAATTTTTGTTCAAAGAATTTGAATAGCACCTATTTTGAAATAAGTTAAGAAAATCGGTTGTTTAGTTTTAGAAAACTTAGCCTTTAAAACAGTAAGGACCACTTTCCTTTATTAGTTAATCTTTAATATCAGTTTCTAGAACATCCATTAACAGCTACTATTAAACTTAATGTCCCAATATCGTCCGTCATTAAGTATTTAATTGTAGAATAACTTAATTGTTCATTTAAAAAATACAATAGCCTATTTAAATGTGAGCTTTTAACCCTCGACGTAAACTGAGGGGTGTTATAGTTTAACGTGTATATGTGTCTGTGAAATCGTACCAGTACAACTTAATGGTGTTGGTCGAGTTTACCCAATATCGCAGCCAAAGTTGGGCGTTAAATATATTAATGTTACAATGTAATTTTACAAAATAGATTGATCGTGTTTAAAAACCGCTACCTTTGATAAATATTTTATAGAAACAGAAGGCAAAATTCAACCACCCGTTAAGTTAATCTACCATTTACTAACTGAGTATTAAAAATATGTACTAGAAGAGTTTAGAGTTTTCGTAAATAGAAAAGATTCTCCCAAAATATAATTGTCCTGAGAACAAATACATCGATTTTTAAACCAATTAATTTAATTTCTTATTGCAATTTTTCAGAATAAAGTTTGTACACCCCATACATGTTCAACCTATACAATTAGTTTGAATTTTAAAGGTTCCACTGTATAGGAAATTTCATTTCACACAGTTAACACACAATTCTAAAAAAAAAACCTACTAACCATTTTCCCCTAAAATATTCTGCACCTCTATTTGCAAAGGGATGTTTCAAACATCTAAAATAAAAAGCTCACTAGAATTTACAGTTGATTGTACAATTTGAATTAAATAAACAGTGTTTTTAACTCAATGGCAAACACTAGTCTTAACAGCGAATTATGATTTCAAAAACACTGCTCCATAAACATGTAAAATTCAAATGGAATTAGTTTTCTAAACTCATCAAATATAAACCTTATTGTCTAGGTACGAAACAACGTTATTGCTAAATGGATGTACAATTGCCGGAACCTAAACGCTAAACGCGTCTAAACTAGAATTTCACTATAAGGTACGTTTTATATTAAGTCATTGCGTTAAATACTAAATCACAAGTCATGACTGAGGAAAGGAGGATGGTAACAGTTTATCACCTGACTGGAATGCAATGGTCAACATAGCCTCTGTACGAGGCTACCTTCGCAAGGCCCTGAGCGAGGCTTCATGTAAGCAGCAGTTTGGGGAAGATTTTCATCTCTATGTAATCGTTCACGACCTGAAACAAGTTGAGATTTGATAGAAATTTGGCTTTTAGCAAGTCATATATTAAAATTTAGTTGTAATTCACAACGGCAAAAGATGTACATTTTTTGGATTTTAGGGGCCAAATTCACTGGAAATAGGGATATATCATCACAAATTCCATGTACGGTAGAACCTTGATAATTCGAGTCGCAGTAGTTCGAGGGTTCGGGTATTTCGAGCTGTGTTTGCAAAATTAAAAAACAGCTTTTTTGACTATTTTAAAGTTTTTAAAACATAGATTGTAACACGCCTTCAAAATTACTTTGTTACCAACGCCCCATTGTACTGTACATTTAAAATGCCAACTAGTCTTTTGAAGGTGGCAAGGGATCAAAGTGGCTGGCTTGCGTTCACTTGCGGAGACCACAACTCACAGGTAGGTAATGAGTCAACATTCGGCCACTACGACGACCCTTATATCTCATGTCAGCTCAGACATACACCCCATACTTGACTGTGTCGCCCCTCTTGTTATTCTAAAAATAGTTAAATTTCGATAATAAACGATAAGTACGCGCGTTACGCATATCAGTGTTTTCTATAACATTGTTGATTAGTGAGTGCATTCTTTACTGTTTCTATTAAAAGTGTTTTAGTTTTTTAAGTTTTAATTTTGATTGTATTTTGTAACGATGAGCGAAAAAGCTAAAAGAAAGTTTGTGCCAATTAAAATTAAATTAAATTAAAAAGACTAGACTATGGTGAAACCTTGAAAAAACTTGCAGCTGAGTACGGTGTCGGTGAAGTAACTGTAGGGAAATGGCACCGTAATAGAGATAAACTCGAAACATTTTCTACTGTTAAATGTTCTAATATTTCGACTAATTAAAACATTAAAAAATATAGTATTCTTTATTTTTGTCCATTTCTCTGCGTATTCCGAATTTTTTTTATAATTCGAGGTACAGTCAGTCCCAATTAGCTCGAATTGTCGAGGTTCTACTGTGTTCAATCATTCCAGGCTACCAGCCAAACAGCTGTTTCATTTGGCCTACATTTCAAAACAAGAGCTAACTTGAAGCACCTCAAAGATTTTGTAACCTATTTCAGTGCATAAACAAATAGCCTAGATAATACAATTTTAGTAATACCGGTATATAGAATTTAGAAGATATATGTGAATGTGGTAATATTAATTTTTCATTGTGTAGACATTAGTTTAAAAATAAAAACCACAACAAACCTATACACATGAATAGAGCTAACTTCCGCCATCTCATTCATTATAATCTAATTATTACAGACACAAGCATCCAAAACGGTAGCTAACTTGAGACACAAATCAACTTTCTCATAATAATACAATACACCATATATTTATTTAATTCAAATCATTTTATTATGTTCGAAACATTGTTAAAAGGCACTTCTTTAATGGAGTAACCAAATATTTCATATAGAAACCTCCACTTACTAAAACGCAAACAAAGCAATTATCAAACGTAGGAACCTGAACCAGCTGTTCTGACCCATATTTGAATGTAAAATGAAATATATTTAGAAACAAATTAGGCATCGAACAATTTATAACGTTAGGCGTTATAAAAATATAAAATGTAAAATGAATTTAATATAACTTGTTAAAAATAATTAATAAAATATTGTTTTTAGGTTAAGCCTATACTAGTTTTCTTTACCTGTTGTCTTTTTTCAACTTACAACTCAGGATCGTGAGGTTCCTGAAGAAGTACTCGCTGGAACTGGAATATAGGATGATGAAATTAAACTATAATGGTTCACATAACAACTGATTTTTTATTGGCCACTTTAGCCCTGCATGTTTTCTTTTTTTATATCGAGTTACAAAAAAACTTTACAATCTTACAAATCACTTCGACCAAATTATAGTCAAACAAATAACATAAATCAATTTAAATTTAAAAATATGTGGTACAAATAGATGTTTAATACTTACGTAAAAGGCAGACACATAAACTAATTAATTTAAAAAAGACAAAGAAAACCCCACTCGCATGCGCAACACTTTCGTAGCTAGTTCATGTTCGAATTACTATCACATTATTTATTTAAGAAACTTGAAAAGTTCGCCGATCGTAGTGCACACCATTGTCGATGATAATTATTAGTTCTTGTAAGAATTCAAATCAGTTCTTCAATAACTCACAAAAAACACCCTTTACGACTTGATTAACAATAAATGTTACATATTTATGTTCACCGCTTGGACTCTCGTTTACAAGTGCCGTTAGCGTACTTTCCCACCGCTACATTCAGCCAGCGTCTATCCTCTCTCAACCAATCAGAAACGTCTGACGACACAGATGTTCATAAGTTGCGTCAGATCTTTTAGTTGCTAGCTCCACGTTCTTTCTGGATCTTGCATGTAGAAAAGCACGTAGACCATTTTTCCAGGAAATGGCTTGCAGGTGTTCGCTTCTTATCTCGTCTAGACTGGTGTAGACGTTATTTTTCTAAATGCGTCTCGAAACTCGTAGCCTATACTTTCCGCGTCTTAAAGTCATTGCATAAACTGTCTATTCTTTAAACTCACATATAGATTGAATATAATAATTACTTTTAATACTTGTCTGCCTTTTACATTTATTCAAATTAATAATGAAATTTACTTTTAAAATTTTGTCTGCCTTTATGAAAATACTGAACCAACTCATGTCTTATGCATTTTTCCTACCCTTTACTTTTAATCGTGAAGCTTTAGTTTAACACTTTTTATTTCTTTATTTTACCTTAATTCAACAATCTTACAAATTATAAAATCTCATCTTTTATTAGGAATTAGACACAAAACCATGTAAGTTTGTAGTGTAAGTGTTATAAGAATTAACTGTAACATTAGAAATTCCGTGTTTCATAATGACCTAGTTCCACCATGTTAAGGCTGAAATAGAGTCAAAAAGTATTGTCGCAAATTTTCAAACAATTCTTTTCAAGTAAATAATTTTTCAACAACCAAAAATATTCCACCACACTAGATTTGTTGTTTATAAAAATTTATTAAATAATTAAAATATGAAGAAAACAGAAGAACTACTTCAAGCGCCCGTCACAATGAACCGAATTCCATTCATCAGAGCCGGACTCCTAGGGCCTAGAAAATATCAATGCATCGGAACGTCCAATGAGAAGCGAGGAAGACGTTTACCTGTAAAAGGATTCGTAACCAGTGATGTTATCTATTTTCAAACTTGGAGAAGAGAGTCGGCTTCTATCTTTCAAACTGTGCAGTTGTACAGTAAAGTGTTCCGACGTTAATTCAAATATTTTCAAGTAATAAACAGCGTAAATTCAGTGCAATACGACCAGAGAGTGGTATTATTAAACTTTAGAACAATCAAACCAGTAATTTTCAAAAGAAACATTTTAAAAACATTGATTTTAAAACTGAACTTTCAAAAACCGACGCTACAAATTTTTATGCAACTCAAATTAGTAAATTCAGTATGCGTAGTCACTAAAAGGTGTGCCTATCCCAGCCGAGTGCCTTTCCCGAGATTTTAATAACAATTTGAACATTTTAATAAGATCTAACTTCACTGTAACTGAGCATGAAGGCAAATTTAAATAGACTTTGTGTCCATTTTAATGAACTTTATCAATTTATTGAGTGCAATCTCGTTAAATGGGAATTATTTCATGTATTTTAAAGTTGAATAAATAATTTATTCTCATGTTAAGATAACATTACCTCTACATTCATTCAGTAGAGTTAAGAGTCCATAAGACTAAACCCTAGAACTAGCAATGTTATAGCGAAAATTTGAAAGCCGGTTTTTAGTGTTTTGCAAGCATTTTTTTTTAAATTCGCCAGAAATAGTAATTTTATCCCAATCCAAAAATGTTCCGTAGCTTTTTTGTAGAGAAAGGTTAAAAGAATTTATATATGGCAGTAAAAAAATGATTGATGTTAAATTTACTAGTTATTAGCTCAAGAAACAAAAATGTTCAGTAATGAAATGAAAAAGTTCAACTTTAGGCCTGCAGAACAAGTTTCGTAATTTAGTTCTAAATAGAACTGTATAAAAACATTTATCAATTTCAAATTTCTTATTTTGAAAACACCGGTTTTTATGTTCCTACTACAAGACTGCTATCAAAACTATGCCAAGTTTGAAACGTAATTTAGGAATATATGCTTTGAACAAAAATGAAATATTATTATAACAAAGTGTAGAGAATAAATCAAAGAATTGAACTGTATACTTGTAAATTATCTTTTCATAAAAGTGTTTGATTTAGAATTATTTTAGAAATAAAAGTGAGGTCAAATATGCAAAATTCCCATTCATGCTTGGTATACGAAGCTCTGATAAGGCGTTGAACGAGGAAAAACCGTTAGATCGTTGGTTTGAGAAGGTTAAAAAGCTACAAGACAAACCGTTTTCACAAAACATATTTGGTTCACACGAAATGTTACCTTAAAGCATTCTCTACACAGACATAAAACTATTTCTAAAAATAGACTGGGATGACACAGATATGACGTGTATAAGCAAGGCGGTTTATTGGTTGGAAAACTGACCAATTGCAAGGGTCTACAAAATGCTCCATAACTTCCCACCTATTTGTCCGATTTTTGATTGGATGAAAGTTTTAGATAGGGGAAATTGTCATGCATCCAACGATATATAGGTTTAACTAAAAAAACCTACTGGGCGGGCTGTAGGGAGGGACATAGAAACTCTAATTTCTGCGACATTTTTGCGTGATTCATTCGCCTGACATTGGCTTTTAGAAAACTCAAAACTGTAACGATGATTACGTATGAAAATATACGTTTTAGAAAAAACTTGTAAATACAAAAATTAAAGTTTAATTCATTTCCTTTCCAACGGTGCTGGTTTTATTACGATTGGATGATTTTAAGTGTGTTAAATAATCGAATATGCAAATTCTCGCTATTGTTCGAAATGGTTGCGTTCAGCGCCTGAGAGAACGTTATAGACTGCAGTCTGCCAGTTTGAGGGTTTTAATATTATTAGAACCATCTTTAAATTTAAAGTCAATAATAACACCAATTATTTAAAAATATACATGTATAGATATAAATAGTCTAAAGTTTGAGTATAGAGAACATGGATGGAGAAAATTGATAATACTGTTTGTTCCTAAATGTTTATCATATGTGTAATTCTTATGTTATCATATGTTCAATTCTTAATAATAATCTAATGATTATTTTCATGCTAACAGTTATGTCTAGTTTTAAGGTGTATAAAACCTAGATTCATTTTGTAAAGGTTTTCTCTTTTATGACGACAGGGACAAAATGTTTACCATTCTACCTACCTCTTGTACTAGTTGTTTGGTAAGCTCTGGTGCTATCAACGTGAACCCAGTCTGTGTTAGTTTTTCCGTACTAAGATGAAGATGCTTTTTGTTCAACAACTCTTGGTGTATGTAGGGAGACAACGGAGTGTTCTCTACGTCACTCAAGCGGCAGGCTTCGGCCCAAGGTGCAAGATGTTTGTCGTTCACTTCTTCCACCACATTGCCCATGTCGTTCTGAAAAAATATATCAGTATGTGGTTTTTTTAACGATTAAATGACAATATTTCTGGATGGAGATAATAGAAAATGGGATGGTTTGACAGAAAATGCAACGTTGTTAATTCAATAAAAATCTAACATATTCAGAAAAGATTCTTTTTTAAACAACAAATTTAATTTTACATTAGTTTCTTATTACAACTGTTTGAAGTGTAAAATTTCTTTATCAAATTAAACATAATGAATAATGACACTTATCAGGATCAATGTTAATTTTAGGGTGCCATAAAATATGATTGTTTTCCTTCAAAAATAAAAATAATTCGACCACACAGCTGAACTGCTGATGTCAGTTGAGCAAATGACCAAAATTAAGTTTATAGGCCTATGTTTTAGGGTTTCAACCAACAATTTGGGAATTTGTTTTACTCACGAAGGCGTTGAATAGAAACAATTCCTATATTAGGCGATGAATTCCTATATCAGTAGAATTTGTTTGCACTTAAGGGTCTGCTCCAGTAAACGAGAAAGCAACCGGAAACGCAAGCGCTTCTCTCTACAGCCGTATCTAAACAGTGCAAATTCTTGCAGCTGAGCGCTTTGACATAGCCTCATTTCAAAAATCCATCTTTTGTAATTGAGTGCTGAAAAAAAAAACTAAATCTCTCTATATACAGGGTGTATCAGGAAGAAACGGAAAGAATTGCAGGACGTGTTCTACTGGTGAAAATAATGAAAAAAGTTCCTATAAACATAGGTCTGAAAACGCTTCGTTTTCCAGATATCCGCCATTTTGTTTTTTTGTACAAAATAATTCATATCAAGAGAACGGTTTGACTGATTGAGTTCAAACTTGGCATGAAGTTTAAGCTGTCAATGATATACCTCAAAAAAAAATAAACGATTAAATCCAATCATGCGTTTCAAAATGGCGGCTGTTTGAAAATGTCAAACCTAAATTACTCCAAAACCGTACATTTTAACGAAAAATGTCAAGACACCTTTTTTATAGCCCTTTTGATTCCCTATCGGATAGTGTAACTGTCAAAACAATCGGATGAAGGATAATAGCTAAGTTAAAAGGTAATGACAACAAATGTCCATACAATATTGTAGTATTTACTGTGTTTGTATAGGATGCCAAGTTGAACAAACCAATTAGTACACATAACTTAACTGTTATCCTTCATCCGATTGTTTTGGCAGTTACACCATCCGATAGGGAATCAAAAGGGCTACAAAAAAGGTGTCTTGACATTTTTCGTTAAAATGTACGGTTTTGGAGT
>JAGFPH010003202.1:52840-67159 GCA_018207615.1 Philaenus spumarius | reverse complement strand
CATTACTAAGTGATGTTGGAAGGAGGAGTGATAGGGGAGTAACACCTCTCAAAAAAACCTTGGTCCATCTGGATCCGGATGGTAGCACCATGTAAGGGCCCCTGCCTAGGGTTACATGGTGAAAACAGGTCAACGGCTTCGAAGGCGGATGAGGACCCAGGTCCCAACGGTGGAGAAGGCGGAAGAACCAACAACGTGCTGCCTTGCACACGAGGGTGTGGAAACCCAAAGGCTAGGAGAAGGAACTCCGAGAATAAACCAAGGATGAAGAATCTATCTACTGTTCCACATGAGCGATGAGCGGAATCAACAATTTGTCCCCAGGTGGTACGTTGGGCAAGAGCCCGGCTAGTCCACCCTCTTCGGAGGCAAGCCTCTCGGATTCTGGGGGAGGCCAACTGTCGCGGATGGAGGAAGAGGAGAGGATGGAAAGAGAAGAGGAGGTGAGGAAAGCAGAGGGCTTTCCTGTTCGCCAGTTCACGGAACAAGACCTTGAACTGGTACATCAAGCGGTGATGTTGGGGGATCAGACCCTAAATGTTACTGCTGATGAAAACAGCCACACCGAGAAGATCATGGATCTCGGTGAGGAAGATAAACTGCTGGAAGGTGTTGGGTTACTGCCCGACACTGAGGTAGGCAGTAATAAGGACGGGAAACCCAAGAGGAAGACCCGGAAAGAAACACGTGAGGCTAAGGGTGTTTGGTTGCCCAAGGCCGAATGGAAAGAGGTGGTCGGCAAGAAGCGGATGGGGTTAACCGAGGGGGAGCATAAGAGGAACCTTTCGGCGAGCACATCGTCTGCAGAAAAGTTGGCACCTTCTAAGAAGAAGCAGAGACAGGGGGAGGGATACCCTTCGGCCTGTCCTGAGAAAACAAGCGGGGAAGGTGTGAATAAGACCGCCTATAGAGACCAGCTTGTAGGAGAAAAGATGGTCATAGTCCCATTAGCCTATCCGGAGGTAAGACTCACGGAAGACCAACTAGAGGCCCTTCAAGAGGCTTTGATTGAGGAGATTAGTCTGGCCGACGGCGAGACAACTCTCCAATTTCAAAAGACCTATGGAGAAAGAGGGGCACTAGTTATTACCTGCGACAATGCAGAGACAACAGAGTGGTTAAAGAAGACGGCTCCTAAGTTGAACACTGGAGGGGAAGGCGGAACCGCGGTGAGGGTAGGATGGTATAAAGACCTCCTGCGGACCACCAAGGTTCTTCTGAGGACTTCTAAGTGTTTGGCTAAGAAAGAGCCGGCTGCCCTTCTTAAGATGTTGGGCAGGCAAAACAAAAACCTGGTTGTTGAGGACTGGAGGATGGTGGGTGGCAAGAAGGAAGAGAGTTATCAGATTCTCATTCTTGTCATTGATGAGCTGTCAGCCAGAACGCTGAAGACAAGGGGATGGAAGGTGTACCTGGGCCTGGAGCAGGTGCATCTGAGAGTCCTTAAGGAAAATCTTGATGATGAAGGGAAGAGTCCTGCAGATAAACCTTCAGCATAGCAAGGCTGCAACTGCGGTGCTGTGCAGGAGGTTTGCTACAGGGAACCTGGATGCTGTCCTGATACAGGAGCCTTGGATTAGACAGGGCAAAGTATCAGGATTAGGAAACACAGGAGGCAGGTTAGTGTATGCTAAATGTGATAATGGTCCTAGAACATGCATATTAGTAAATAAGAGACTAATGTATGTACCTGTTCTAGAATATTGTTCCAGAGACATGACCGTGGTAAGACTCGTCATGGCTGAACTTGGAAAAACTCTACTGCTATCATCAATTTACCTTCCGTACGATGATGGCAGAGGACAGCTGCCGACAGGGATTCAGGACCTTGTGGAATACGCTGACAGGAGAGGGTCGGACCTCATCCTGGGATGTGACGCCAACGCACACAACATGGTGTGGGGGAGCACAGACACTAATAGGAGGGGTGAGTTACTATTAGATTACATTATCTCCAATAATTTAGAAATAATTAATAAAGGTAATGAACCAACTTTTGTAACCAAAGTAAGGAGTGAGGTTATCGATCTTACTCTAAGTACTGCAAGGATGGCGAAGAGGATACATGATTGGCATGTATCGTCGGAGCCATCTTTGTCAGATCATAAGCATATTTGTTTCAGGATAGGTGAACTGAAACTACAATGCCAGACGTATAGGAATCCGAGAAGGACGGACTGGGAATCCTATGAACATGATCTTGGGGTGAAAACAAGACTCATGACAGGTAAGATCCAGGATGTAGATGAACTGGAGCGCGTGTCTGATGAGCTCAGTGGGGCCATCATGGGCTCCTACGAGAAGCACTGTCCTTTGACACGTGTGAGGAACGTGGGAGCTGGGTGGTGGACCCATGAGCTGTCAGTTATGAGGAAGAGGGTGAGAGCACTCTTTAAGATCGCTAAGATCCAAGGGAACTGGGTTACTTATCACGACCTGTTGTCTCAGTATAGCAGGATGATAAGGAAAGCTAAGAGAGACTCCTGGATGAGGTTCTGCGCGGAGTTGGAGGGTGTGCGGGAAGCATCCAGGATACACAAACTCTTGGCTAAAGACCCAGTATCACCGGTGGGCAATATCATAAAGACCACTGGGAAACTTGCTGTGGAGCCTGGAGAAGTGCTTGAGGAACTCCTGATGGCACATTTTCCGGGGTGTACGGTAACACAAGGCGGTGGGGGAACATCTTACAATTGTAATGATGGAGGACCCACTGCTAAAACAGCTGACTGGAAACTGGCCAGTCAGATAGTAACATGTAGTAGGATCGAATGGGCCGTGGGGACATTCGATCCATATAAAGCTCCTGGTGGTGATGGGATCAGACCCGTCTGCCTCCAGAAAAATGTAGACAATCTGTGGACAGTGCTATGCAGGCTATATAGGGCCAGTATTGCCACTGGACACATTCCACGATCCTGGAGGAAGACCAGGGTCGTGTTTATACCGAAACCAGGCAAGGTTGACTATACCAATCCTAAGGCGTTTCGACCAATAAGCTTAACATCTACTCTGCTGAAGGTACTAGAAAAGGTAATACATAGGTACATATGTGATGGAGCGCTCATGGGGCGCCCTATACACACAAATCAGCACGCTTACATGCCAGGTAAATCCTGCGAGTCCGCACTGCACCATTTGGTGGGCAGAATTGAAAGAGCCCTGGAGTGCAAGGAAGTAGCATTTGGTGCCTTCCTGAACATCGAAGGGGCCTTTGATAACACCAAAACAGAGTCGATAGTTGACGCTGCCAGTAGGCATGGGGTCGAGGATCTGCTTTGCAGATGGATCGGAACCATGCTGAAGTGCAGGGTCGTAGAGTCCTCTCTGTATGATGAAACTGTGGAGGTAAGAGTGACCAGGGGATGTCCGCAGGGGGGCGTACTCTCGCCCCTTCTGTGGAACCTAGTGGTGGACGATCTTCTTGGAGAACTCAACAGTGGTGGTGTGTATGCGCAAGCATATGCAGACGATGTTGTTATATTAGTGGTTGGTAAGTTTGTACCAACTGTGGCGGAGCTGCTCGGGGGGGCGCTTCGGACTGTAGAAAGATGGTGCGGGGAAACAGGACTAAGCGTCAGCCCGGGTAAGACTCTACTTATCCCATTTACCCGAAGAAGGAGACTGGAGAGCTTTGGGCCCCTAATCCTTCGTGGCAGTGGGATCACCATAGCATCAGAGGTAAAGTATCTAGGTATAATCCTAGACCAGAGGCTTAATTTCTGTGCACAACTCAATCGTGTAATCGATAGAGGTAAGTGGACACTAATGGCGAGCAGGCGCATGGTGGGTCGGACATGGGGGTTGAAGCCTAAGCTGATGCACTGGCTGTATACTTCTGTGGTGAGACCGGCCATGACGTATGGCGCTATTGTATGGTGGACAAGAACAGAGGTTCAGGGTGCGATGGCGAGGTTGGCAAGGGTTCAACGCATTGCCTGCCTTGCTATCACAGGAGCGATTAGCAGCGCTCCTAGTGCTGCCCTGGACTGCTGCCTTAACCTTCTACCGCTGGACCTCTTTATAAAGGTAGCAGCAAGGAAGAGTGCTCACCGTCTTCAATGTGAGGAACTCTGGAAACAATGCCCACGAAATATGGGACATTCTAGAATTACAACATTGGCGGTAGGAGATCAGACTCTTGATATGATCTCAGACCATATGAAAATAAAATACTCCTTCTCAAAGCCCTTCCGAGTGGTAATACCAAACCGCGAGGAATGGTCAGAAGGAAGGAGACCCCTCCCTAGGTGTGAGCTGGAATGGTACACTGACGGCTCCAAAACAAGGGAGAGCTCAGGTGCAGGGATATGTGGTGGGAACCCAAGGCAGGAATGTGTGCTGCCAATGGGGGAACATCCAACTGTATTCCAAACAGAAATCACGGCTCTATTGGAATGTGTCAGAGAAAATCTCAAGCTAGGACATTCGAATAAAGAAATCTGCATATACACAGACAGCCAGGCAGCTTTAAAAGCCCTGAGCTCAAACGAGTTCAGGTCAAAACTAGTCTGGGAATGTGCCGAATCCACAAAACAGCTGGCGGGCCTCAACAAAGTCACACTATGTTGGGTGCCAGGACATGTTGGAGTAGATGGAAACGAATGTGCAGACCAGCTGGCGAACAAGGCAGCAGCATCTGAATTCATGGGACCACAACCGTTCTGTGGTATATCCAAGGCAACAGCTATAAAAGCTGTGGCGGACTGGGCAGAGCTAGAGCATGGAAGAAGGTGGCGAGGCATCCCTGGATTGCGGATGAGCAAACTCGCACTTCTAGGTCCATCTAGACAGATTGCATCGGACATCCTGTCACTGAGCAGGTGCAAGGTAAGGGAGGTGGTCGCTCTAATCACAGGGCATGGTCACCTTCGTAAACACATGAAGAACATGGGAATCTTCATTGGAAACCCTACATGCAGGATATGTGGCTTGCAGGAGGAAACTGCGGAACACCTAATATATGAGTGTGAGAGACTCGAACAGGTGAGCTATGAAACCTTTGGCAAACTGCACAAAGGACAAAACATACCACAGGAGAACCTTGTCAAACAGATTCTAAAGTTCAATGGGCTTTTGAATCTGGACAGGAGGAACTGAGGGACCATCATCCTTTGTGGGAGCGCAATAAGCCCTAGAGGCTGACGTGCATAAGGTTCTGGACCGCCCACTAGAAGAAGAAGAAGAAGAACATGTGTACCAAATTTGGACCAAATCGGACTTAAAATGCGGCCGCTATAGTGCGAACACATATATACATATAGTATATATTTACATATATATGATTTTTAATGACACTCCAAAACGTGTTCTGGGGACCATGATCGGTGCTCATTTGCTACTCCCGACCTTGGGTCTTACCATAAGGGCCACTGCAATGCTCATTTTTCCTATGGAAATTCACTAATACATTGATTTGGTTATAAACTTGTATGTATATTTTGTATATTTATTTAGTTAATAATGCCGACAATAAATTAATGTAATGTATTAAAGTTTTGTTAAACAAATAATATATAGAAGATGTTATTCTTATTGGGTACAAACTTAAAATTGTAAACATAATTTAATTTTATCTAGATTTTTTTCTACACTACATAAAAAATACGTTTCTATACTTTACATTGTATTTTCACTCATAACAACGGTAATTACCAATAAAAATATAGGCTTTTGTGTGATTGTCTAACTGCATATATTTTATCCTTATCATTTAAAACAATATTCTCGTGAGTTATTAACTTTTATAAGTCTAAGTTCAGAGCCTAAACCTAATGCAACAGCTCAACTAATTGGGAACACCGCACCGGCCAGGCAGCTATGCGTGTTTGCACAAAAGAAAGGAAATGAAAAGCTTGTAACTTGTAATAAAACTGTTGACAAAATTCAGCGGTGGGAGGGGTATGTGGCCTTGGGTAATGTCGTGTGCTTCACCCCTAGCGACTTATCTACGAACTACTCCTAGTGGGGAAGTTAAAAGCAGCACTATTGCGTCATAAAACAAGATATTTCATTCAGGTACAGAACCCTCTTAAGTTTCCAACTTTGCGAGTTTGCACGATCTTGCAACTTTGGTTTGTTGACTGCTTTGCTTCGCTTACAGCGTACAAACTCGACCATCAGCCTCAAGTCAGAAGGCGGCCCCCACGTGGATTTGAACCGGGTACTTTTATGGTATTTTACGTTTTGATCGATTTTGAGAGGACCACTATAAGGTCACGTAAAAAACAAAATGTTTAGAATAACATCCTACATTTATATCTTTAGAAAAAACTCTTAATAAAACTCATTGTCGTAGGAAAAATCTAAAAAAATAGTTACTTGCGGTCAAAAACATACTTCCGGTAGTTGGATTTTTTTGGCTAACGAACTCGTCGGAGCGACATAGCCAACCAACATGTGTACCAAATCGGAATTAAAATGCAGCCACTAGAGTGCAAACACATATTTACATATGAATTTTAATAACACCCCAAAACGTGTTCTGGGGACCATGATCGGTGCTCAATTTGCTACTACCGACCTTAGGTCTTACGATAAGAGTCACTGCAATAGCTCATTTTTCCTATGGAAATTCACTAATAAAGTAGACTCACAAAACTATCTGGCCCAATAGCAAAATGCTAGATAAGCTCAATGGTTCCTTTGAATTTAACAACCTTTATAAGTTCAGTAGAACCTCTCTTATCTGAATTTCTTTCAACCAAATAACATAATGTACAAAAGCACATTGTAAAGTATAAACCGATTAAAAGCCAAACATTTTTATAATATATTAACAGAGTTGGGAAAGTTAGTCTAATAAAGTAACTGATAGAAGTTAGAGTTAGTCGATCAAAAAAATAACTGAGTAGAGTTATAAGTTAGCCAGGAAAAATCCTAACTGAATAAAGTTAGAAGTTAGTCAGCAAAAAAGTAACTGATTAAAGTTAGTCTCCAAAAAAAGTAACTAAATAAAGTTATAAGTTAATCGGTTTTTTATTTACTTCAACTAGAAAAAGTAAACAAAATTACATATTGTTATGTTATTTTAAATATTTCCCAGGTATTGTTTAGAATGTTTGTGTCAGGTAAAACATTTGTTTTTAATTGCAAATTAAAAAAAACGAAAAATCTACAAAACGTGCAAAGTACAGTAACATATAAATTATTTTTTTTACCAAACAACGGTAACTAGAAATTGCAAAACATTAATTTATATAGGCTAGTAGTAAATAACATGTAGACTACTATAAGAAAATAATAACTTGTTTACTCCCAAACAAACACTTATAATTTATAAAAGATATAATATTTATAATTTATATAAATTTAAAAGGGCCTAGATACAATTTTAAACTAAGAAAATATAATAGGTAGGCCTTTATGTTGATTTTTTTATAATTTATTTCTACTCATATCCCATTAATATATATATATTTTAGAAATGTATAATAATAAATATATAAGAAACCTTGACTTTAAAAAATATTTTATAAGATTAGAGATCTCTGTAAATTGGTTTGAAGACTTTTCAAACCCTCTACGTCCTAAAAAAAAGTCAACACTAAATAGTTTGACATTTATTTACTTGTTCTATTTCTATAATAGTAAAGTTACCTACCGCCATAAAGTTTTAAGTATTAACTATTTATTTAAAAGTATTAAATTGCGCCTTTAAATTGGAAGCCGATGTAACAAATGCTTTAACTTGCTTGTTTTTCGGCAAACATAAAAGACACTTGAACGTAACATTGTTAGGCCGGCCACACACTGCAGCAGTCAAGGCGAGGCAAGGCGACGTAAGAAAAATCGCTCGAATTGCCTTGTCGCAAAGCGAACACACACAGCAGAAGGCGAGGCAAGTCAAGGCACCAAAGTTTTGGCGCGGTTTTACAATCCAGTACAGAACGTACAGAGTGGTGGAAGTCACGTGACTTCGCGCATGCGCGGAACACTCTGACTAAATGACTTTTGACGAAACATAATGGTTGACTGCTTCGCTTTTTGACTAAAGGCGCATTTCCGCCTCGCCTCTTGCAGTGTATGGTGCTCCGTAAGCGCCTATGCTTTCTCTGTCGCTCAAGACGCCTTTAGTCAAAATGCCTCGCCTCGCCTTGCCTCGACTGTTGCAGTGTGTGGCCGGCCTTACTGTTGCTGTCCCGGCTAATTTGAGTAAACAGTTTACTCAAATTTGGCCACAAAACTTCATTCATTTTAACAAATTAAACTATAGGCCTACTACTAAACAATCTATAACTATCTAAACTTTAAACTATATAAACGAAATTTCAATTAAACTATAAACAACACGTTTAAAAACAGTTCTACAAAACAGTAAACACTTTCCACACCACTTGGGCAATTAATTGTACAAGATTGAAAGTGCAAAAAGTAAGTTAGTACCACGGCGACAACCGGTCTACTGATTGTGCATCTCAACCCCTCTCAAAAACCAAAGTACACATAGCTGATGCGCCGAGTGCTCTAAAAGTAAAAAGAGAAAGTGTGCTCGTGATTGTTTGTGACAAAGTCAGCAACCCCGCCCCTCCCCTCAACATTCTATTCTAGTCCCTTGTCCTTTCTTTTCCAGCCCCTCACACAACCTTGAGTTAGGCGCACTTTCCTTATCGCTATTCCGAGAAATCATAACGGGCCAACTCCGACTAAACAAACCCATTGTTCGAGTTTCTGCTGTTTGTTGACCGAAATGGTCCTTTTCAAAATATTCCTTTGCTTATAAATCTAACTCGTTAGAATTTCTATTCGTTACTCATTTTTCTAACTAGTTACAGTTAGAAGTTAATGCTAAAAAAAACTAAAGAGTAGAGTTATAAGTTAGTCAAAAAACTAACTAGTTACTCTATTCGTTAGTCCCAACTCTGTATATTAATAATGGCTTATGAATGTAATTTTAGAAATGACACTAAACACTTACTTACTTACTTCTTGGCACATGCATCTAGCATCAAGTAATGCCAACCGCACGGTGTTTCTCGTACACTAAACAGGCCAATTTCCCTGGTGGAGTCAGTCAAAATTCGTCTGAGGGTGATATCTGGTTGAAGTCTTCTCTTTAACTCGTCTCTAGCCTCGGATTTGATGGAGCACTGAAGGAGGATGTGTTCCAAAGTTTCTTCCTCTTTTTTGCATTCCCGACACAAGGGTGACTCAGCAAGTTTGAAACGGAAGAGATATGACTGTGTGACAATATGTCCTATCCTGGCTCTTGAGGCAAAAGTTGATACAGATCTGTGCATATTTTTATAGATGTTAATGTCGTTTGGAGTTTCAAGAAGAGAACGAAGGTGACCTCCAGTTTGTTCAGCATCCAACTTTTCTATCCATCTATCTCTTAGAATTTTGTTAGTTTTGGCTATGCAGCTACTTAGAGATTGTTCTCTAGGTGGTATTGGATGTAAGTTGGAGGCCAACCTTGCAGCTCTGTCAGCCTCCTCATTCCCTTGCAGCCCACAATGTCCAGGTATCCACTGGAAGTAGATCTCCTTATCCGAGCACAAGTTCAGTAGATGGTAAATTTCTTTTGTTCTATAATAATAGTTTGAGGGTTTATATCTTTTTATGAGCTGTAGTGCGCTTTTAGAGTCACTAAGAATACAAGTCTTTTTGTTTTCTATCTCTGTGCAATGAACCACTGCTGCATTAATGGCTAGGAGCTCTGTGTCGGTGCTGGAACATGAATTTGCTGGAATGAGGAAGGATTCTTGTTTACAATCCAGGAAGTAGCTAGCTCCAGATTTTGATTCATTAGGATCTAGTGATCCATCTGTATAGATTTTATAGCATTCTTCATAACTCGACTGTATAACTTCAAGAGCTGCCGTTCTCTGTGCTAATACTTGATCCTGCTTTGATGTTAGTCCAGGTAGGTTTAAGACTCTTGGTGATTGGTAGCTCCATGACACTAAACACGATATATATAATTAAATCATATTTGCAGTTGCCTTTTTACATAAATATATTATTAATATTTGATTCTTTAACCCTCAAACTGTCGGACCACTCAAATTGAGTGGTCTCAACGCCCTGCCGTAGTGAATTGTGTAGTCTGTGACAACTCAACTTGTATTGAATATTTCACCCACTAAATTTCATCCAATCGCAATAAATCAGAAACCGTTGGAAAGGAAATGATCTAAACTTAAACTTTTGTTTTTACAAGTTTTTTCTAAAACGTATATTTACATACGTAATCATCGTTGCAGTTTTTGAGTTTTCTAAAAGCCAGTGTCGCGCGAATTTTAATTCGCCGAAACTACCTTTAATTCCAGTTTCTATGTCTCTCAATACAGCCCGCCCGGTATTTTTCTGAGTTATATCTGTGTACTGAAGGATTCATCACACTTTTACCTATGAAACTGCCATCCAATCAAAAATCGGACAAATAGTTCTAAAGTTGTGGGGCGTTTTGTAGACCCTTGCAATTGGTCAGATTTCAACCAATAAAACAGCACATTTTGCGTTCGAGATATCTCTTATAAGTCGAATTATTTCAATAGACTTTTTTATATCTATTTATAGACCAAAGTTCAATCTTTCGTTTGGTGTAAAGCAAACTATATTTGACTGGTTAGGTGTTATTCAAACAGCAGTTGAAAGTTCGTATTTGCACAGAATTCATCTACCGCTTGAGATTGCAAAACAAGGCTGTTTCCATTGTCTTCAACGGTCATATTTTGAATTTTCTTTGTCCGCACGAGGTTTCATTTGTTTCATCTCACTTTTGTAATTCAATTGATTTTAAGTAAAACACTTTTATGATAAGGTAATATACAAATATACAGTTCAATTCTTTGATTTATTCTCACACTTTGTTATAATAATACTTCATTTTTAGGCAAAGCATATATTAGTAAATTACGTTACAACTAGGCCTAGTTTTGTTAGCAATCGTGTATTTGGAACATAAAAACTGGTGTTTTCAAAATAAGAAACTTGAAATAGATAAATGTTTTTATACAGTTCTATTTAGAACTAAATTACAAAACTTTTTTACGCTTATGAAAAAATTACAAAAAATTTTTACTACTTGTTATGTAGGCCTAAAGTTGAACTTTTCCTTTCGTTAATGAACATGTTTTGCTTCTTGAGCTAATAACTCAAAAACTCTACAAAAAAGGTACAGAACACTTTTGGATTGGTACACAATTAGTATATTTGGTGAATTTTTGAAAATATGCTTGCACACGCACCGAAATGACTTGGCGTTGCAAAACATTAACATTGACAGTTGTAGGGTTAACTCTAGTCTGCTAGGAAGATTCCCGTATTATTTTTGGGTTATGAACTGATAAATCTGCTCACTTAGTGTATTATAAAAAATATTGTTTTAAAATTAAATTTAATTGAACTTATTATTGGTCCTTCTTAATACGTTTTCTGTAACTTACAGTGCCAATTGATGAAAGTTTGGTCTAAATAAATATTATTGATTGTAAGTGTGCATTTGTTTAAAAGAATAAAGATATTTTGTGGTAAAAATAAAAGGGGCAACAGGACAGAGGCTTGTCTGACAAACTGTACTATTTAGTATTTAGTTAAGGGTTTAAATAAAATAATGCAATGGGGGCTAGCCTGTGTAATCATAGCGGTCTTTATATCGTATAGGTAATCGGTTTATACTCAAACATATTTACTTTACATGTAACCTATTCTAAATTTGGTTTGATACGTGAAAAAGTTATTAGGGCTCGGTAGACTCAGCCACCATCTTGAATTTCAATTCCCATAAGAACAATGTTAAACATGTAACAAGATTACTGGAGTAATAATGATCAGAAAATTATTCTGAATATGTCATTTTAAAGCTTAGGACAAGCCCGAAAGTGGATATCTTTTAGTTTTAAAAATTTGTTTTAACTAATTTTGTTCTTTACTTAACTCAAAATTAAAGTAATAAATTTGGACCATGTATGACGAAAAAATCTGGATTATTGAGAGGAAGAATGTACGCCCTGAATTTGTGTACTGGAGTGTCTGGCCTGCACTCTGGTGGTTATCACATCAACTTGTTGCTCGCGGAGGAATACTAGAAAAACAATGTGTTTAATAACACATACTCACATAAACTGTTTTTTATATTAATATTATTTACATAAAATTATTAAAAGGTTCTTAAAAACTATCCACGCGTTTCTATTTTTCTACGCCTAAAATCATTTTACAAGTACCTTTCAGCTCAACAACCACACCCAGAGGACCTATTTAAGGTAAGCTGTTAAAATTACTGAAATAATTTAACTTCTTAATAAATCATATAAATACAGCATTTTATTTCTTTATTAGCGAATTTCCATAGGAAAAATGAGTTATTGCAGTTGCCCTTATTTCATTTCATTTCATTTTTATTAAAGCCAAAAGACATTTTTTTGCATAGGCTACGTCCAATATAAATTAACATTTTTAAATATTACAATAATTGACAAAAATATATATTCATAATTCAAATAGAATAATTAGTATAAATACTACAACATATAACAATTTTATACCAATCACCACCCGAACAATTAAAAACATATAAGTTAACAAATAATTTAAAACACAATTACACAAAGACAAGAAATCGTAATCATTAAAGCGGGGAACAAGCAATAAAATTTAAAATTAAACTAAAAATATAATATTCATAATTTAAATAGAATAGTTGATTTAAATACTACAACATATAACAATTTTATACCAATCTCGTTTTGAACAATTAAAAACATATAACAAATAATTTAAAACAATCGTATAAACTACAACTAACATTTAATTTAAAATTGGAGAACACATCCAATGATTTCAATGCCGGCTACAGTCTGTTGCTGAACTCCTCCACAGAGTCTTATGGTAAGACCCAAGGTCGGGAATAGCAAATGAGCACCGATCATGGTCCCCAGAACACGTTTTGGGGTGTCATTAAAAATCATATATATATAAATGTATATATTTATGTATGTATGTGTGCGCACTCTAGCGGCCGCAATTTAAGTCCGCTTTTGGTTCAAATTTGGTACACATGTTGGTTGTCTACGTCGCTCGGACGAGTTCGTTAGCTAAAAATCCAACAATCGGAAGCATGTTTTGACCGAAAGTAACTATTTTTTGAAATTTTTCCTACGATAATGAATTTTCTTTAGAGTTTGTTCTACAAATATAAATGTAGGATGTTATTCTGCACATTTTGTTTTTTACGCGACCTTATAGCTCCCCCAAAATCGATAAAAACGTAAAATACCATAGAAGTACACGGTTCAAAGCCATGTGGTGAATTCTACCTTCGCACGCAATGCATTGTGTATTGAAGATACTCCCAATACTCGGAATGGCGTGCGAACCATTTTGCAGCCATTCAGCACCGTCGTGAATAGACCTATTTTCCAAATTGTTGGTTGGAACCCTATAAACTTAATTTTGGAAATTTGCTCAACTCACGTCAGCGGTTCGGCTGCGTGGTCGAGTTATTTGTAACATTTACATTACACACATATTTATACGTTATTTCTCGTTAATAATTTTAATCTGATAGCCACAATAATAATGAACGGGCACAGTTCAGATAAAAAACGCACATTCCCCAGACATTATTTTCCAGACAAAATTCTCTGAGCCTTTCTTTAACATTAAGCTTAATAAAATTTCAAAATCATACCTTACGCATAGTCGACAGTATGTTCCCGTAGTAATCGTGATTAATGTCAAATATTTCCGAGATGATATCCGTCACACTTCCCTGCGTAGAGTTGCTCGTATCAGCTATGTTGTACACCTGTTGTTCAGCTTGGGGTAGTTGAGCCAAGAACCAAACAGCTCGTACGACGTCCTTCACATGGACTGTGTTCATGACCAGATCTCTTGACCATAACAGCTTCATACATTCTCCTAAATGTTGGTAGATGGAGCCCAGGACTAGTCTAGGACCTGAAGCATTTTAAATTACAATTTTGAAAATTATATTCGGTACGCTTGTCGCATGTATTCAACAACCGGAGGTTAATTATAGCAGGGGGCTCATAATTTCTGACAAAATAGGTAAGACCTAAATTTAGACATGCAAATTTCAAGTGAATCTTTTAATACAAATTACAATAGAACCTCGATTATCTGAGATCCCGTATTAACCGAGGCGAATTTAAAAAAAAGTTTGTCAAATTCAATTCTGTTAACTTAAAAATTAGCCCAGTCGGTATAGGTTACAACTACCATTAATTTGCAATACGACTGATTTTTTTTTATGAGTACCTTAAAGTATGTAGATTAACATAAAAAAAAGTTTACCAATATATCAATTTCCCAAAGTCGAAATCACTAAAAGAGGACATCTTATTCATATAT
>JAGFPH010003202.1:37177-48555 GCA_018207615.1 Philaenus spumarius | reverse complement strand
AAGCTAACAACAGACGAGACACCGGTGTACGGGACACTGTCCGGTGTCCCAGCTTCTCGCAGGGAGAGGCACCGTAGAGCCACAGAATCTGGTAGCGCACTACTCAGTGTCTCATCTGTTGACACACATTTAATTGATAGTACATTTAGTGTCCCGTACACTAGTGTACCGTACACCGGTATCTCGTCTGTTGTTAGCCTTTGTTACGAATTGATGGGGTGTGTGATCAGAAATATATATTAGTTATATTAATTATTAGAGTTAGTATGTTTAGTGTAAAGATATTACTTTGCGTAAGACAGATAGAGGTAAACAAGGAAGCATGACAAGGAAGGATGAGCTTGGCGGAAGTGTTTTTGTGATGCACGGAAGAACAGTGTAGTTTGTCAACACGGAAGTTAGATGGGTTATATAAGCATAACCCTAATCTAGATTCGAGGCCAGTCTGTTAAGGTGTTGGGCCGGTAGCTAGGCCAGTCTGTTAAAGTGTGGGGCCGGAAAGCTAGGCCAGTTAGCTAGGGACGTTTGGCCGGGACTTGGCCAAGTATTGTGATCGAGAAGCTAAGGGTTGGAAGCTGGACAACACGAGACAAGCCAACATACGAGAAGTCTACACGAGATTGAAGGACGAAACCGGTTCTGCAATAGAACGAGTGAGTAACAGAATACTTAGTCTATCGATATCACATTGAGTTTGGAGTCAAAAGTTTAACGGGAAAGTTTAATTAAAGTAAATTCAGTAGCTTTGTTTACCGAGTTCTTGTTTCAGTCTGTCATACGAAAGTAGTATCTAGTAAAGGAAATGTATGTAGAGCATAAGTAGAGGATAATGTATCAAACCATATTATGTTTATGTTATTGCATTGTACAAATAAATATAGAGAGATAAGTTTTGCCACTGAACCACTGGAATGCATTGTTATTGATCTGTCTCTTTGTTATTAACATATTAACCTAGTGTTCGAACCCGGGTAATAAGGGTAGTTATTTCAACCCCTAACAAAATGGTGCTAAGCTGGAGTTTTGGTCTTTACCAAAAATAGTTTTTGCTTGAAAAAATCGGCCGAATTTTGAATGAACTTTTTTTTTGTAAAATTACTTAGTTTTTTTAAAGATACAGTAAATACGTATGTAGATGTATGGAAAAAATATGTTGTCTTAATTTTTGCTGAAAAATGTTTTAATTGAATTAGGATTTACAAGTATTGATTTAACTTATTGATGAGTAATTGTTTTAAATACCTGTTGTATGGCCAGTGTTACGTTTTGGATACCTTATTGTGAATTTTTTGTTGGTATGTTTGTATTTTTGTTCGTAGCATAATTTCGATGTCTTTAAATTTAAGTATTGTGTTATATTTTAAGTACGAATGAATTAATTGTTACGGCACGGTAGGAATTCATTGTCAGCAATTAGCTCCTTCTTTCCTCGAAACGTGTAAGTCTTCACGGGTCAACATACTCTATTTGGTACCAATAGCTGTATTTTGCACTTTCGGCGAATTGAGTAACTGGAAGTGTGGATACAGTAGATACTGAATTATAATATGTTTCTATGTTTGTTTTCGATGCGTACCGAGCTCAGGAATTTGTGAGCGTTGCATTTATGTGTTAAGTGTTACAGTGTTTAAATACCACAGCGTGTAGGCCTTGCGTTGTCTTGCTTACGTCAGGAAATAAACTCCGGTGGTTTCTGCAGATTGCATTGATTTAACTTTAACTGAAATAAAGGCTTTGTGAAAAAAAATAGCGCAGGTAAAATTTGGATAGATTTAGGTTTTCGCGCATCTGAGGAAGCAGATTTAGAATGCATACGTTCTAATTTACGATCTAAATTAGTGGCAACAAAAGGCGTAGGTTGTACGGCTAGTTTGTTTACACAACCAAAAATGGCAGATCGGTTACCTTTCTTTGATCCGGGTAAATTCCGGGGTACTACGGGGGACGATGTTTTAAGTTACGTGACAAGGTTTGAGCGTGCATCGTTAGCTAATGGTTGGACAGATGACAAAAAATTACTATATTTTCCCATGTATTTAGAGGGTGTTGCTTTAACGGTTTACGATAATTTTGAGCGTAGGCACAATGTTTTTACATGGGCGGAGTTAAAGGGGCTGTTTATAAATACATTTACACCCACGCAGGAAAAGGAGATGTTGTTAATGAAGCTTAATAATCGGGTACAATTGAAAGATGAATCCTTCGTACAGTATTGGGCAGACGTGGAACATTTATGCGCACGGATAGATGCGGATATGCTTGAACAAGAGTTGTGTGCATATATTTTGAAGGGGCTCAATCCAGCATTGCTACAGCAAATAGCAATGTTGGACAATTCTTCGTTGAAAAAGCTGAGGGACAACATTAAGTCATATGATAAGGCGGTTTATTTAATGCAAAATCGATTAGGGTGTCATTTGTCCGGTGATACTACAGATAAGCAGGTGGTTGAACTGGGAGAAAGGATAGACACAGTTATGGCTATGTTAGACGATATGCAGGTGTCGGCACATCGCGAGCGGGGAACGTATGCGACACAATGCGATAGTAGGATGCAAGATAATAGGGAGCGCCTGGTGCGGTTCCAAGACGACAGGTCGCCATGTAGGGAGAGATCTTACGGCAACCATTGGGCGCACGATCGCAAGGGGTTCCGTTCACATTATGACAATACACAGCGTGACCAGAATTCGTCGCAGCGTTATACATGTTGGGAGTGTGGCAAGCCAGGGCACTTTTCCAGAGAGTGTAAGGGTGAAATTCAAAGACATTCATCGCCGCGTAGGGGAAACTTTTACAGCTACAATCGGAGACAGGAGCCAGGAAACTACAAAGGGCGATCGGAAATGGACAAACGGGCATTCTTCACGCAACGGTACAGGTATCCAGCGCAGCAACGCACATGTAGCATTTGCGAGAAAATAGGACACGTTGCCAGGGACTGTAGACGTCTATTTCAGAAAGAGCTACAAAAGCCGAGAGTGCAGCGACGGTATTCCCCTGAGCCGGAAAAGCCTCGGAGACAAAGCATGTTTCTGATCAACGTTAGGAAGAGTGATAATGCAGAGATACAATGGAAACTTGCACAGCGTCGAGAACAACAAAAACATGTAAGTTTTGTGAGGAAGCAAATGCACTGCCGTCAGCAAAATATTTACGTTCGCGGAAACTTAGTACATTTAGGCAGCGATAGCTGTGTCAGCAACCTTGAGTTGGATTCATTGCCAAGCGGAACAGATGATCCAAGCACATGCAAGACAACAATACGGCGTTATGGTGTAATGACCTTAAATGCTCGTAGGGGAGGACTCCATGAAAGTCGCGCACTACCCATGGATTACGGTTTTAGGAATTTTGCTAAACCAGTAGCAGCACGGAATATGATTCCCAAGGCACGAAAGGATTTATCTCGGATTATGGCGCGAACGCGGGTCAAGCGGTATAAGCGGAATGACAAAAGATATAAAGATGTAGAATACTGTGTAGGGAAGCAGATGTTTGTTCGGGAGCCGAGGAGGCATGACAAATTGGCGCGGAACTATTCGGGACCATGTAAGGTCTTGCGGGAAAATTACAGGGTTGCTATGTACAAGCATGGGCGATTAAAGCCAGAAAATGGGCATGTAGCAAGGTTAAAGAAGTATGTAGCTTCCGGGTGAGCAGCGTTGGTTGTGTATTTTTCTTGTTTCTTAGTTGAAAGTCTGCGTTTGTATATTTTGTTAGGGGTTGAAATAACTACCCTTATTACCCGGGTTCGAACACTAGGTTAATATGTTAATAACAAAGAGACAGATCAATAACAATGCATTCCAGTGGTTCAGTGGCAAAACTTATCTCTCTATATTTATTTGTACAATGCAATAACATAAACATAATATGGTTTGATACATTATCCTCTACTTATGCTCTACATACATTTCCTTTACTAGATACTACTTTCGTATGACAGACTGAAACAAGAACTCGGTAAACAAAGCTACTGAATTTACTTTAATTAAACTTTCCCGTTAAACTTTTGACTCCAAACTCAATGTGATATCGATAGACTAAGTATTCTGTTACTCACTCGTTCTATTGCAGAACCGGTTTCGTCCTTCAATCTCGTGTAGACTTCTCGTATGTTGGCTTGTCTCGTGTTGTCCAGCTTCCAACCCTTAGCTTCTCGATCACAATACTTGGCCAAGTCCCGGCCAAACGTCCCTAGCTAACTGGCCTAGCTTTCCGGCCCCACACTTTAACAGACTGGCCTAGCTACCGGCCCAACACCTTAACAGACTGGCCTCGAATCTAGATTAGGGTTATGCTTATATAACCCATCTAACTTCCGTGTTGACAAACTACACTGTTCTTCCGTGCATCACAAAAACACTTCCGCCAAGCTCATCCTTCCTTGTCATGCTTCCTTGTTTACCTCTATCTGTCTTACGCAAAGTAATATCTTTACACTAAACATACTAACTCTAATAATTAATATAACTAATATATATTTCTGATCACACACCCCATCAATTCGTAACACCTTACAACTACGTCCTTATAGTTTGCAGTTGTTACAAGCTCTAAAGCCTACAGACTGCGGTTTACGTACCAACTTTGCAAACGATATGTTGCTGCATGGAGATGAAGATTATCTGGATCGTGTCGTCTTCATTGATGAATCGACATTTCACCTAAGAGGACATGCAAACACCCATAATGTGCGCATCTGGTGGTCAGCTATTCCCCACGAGATGGTACAGTTACAACGAGACAGCCCTAGATTGAATGTTTTTTGTGCCACATCCCGGAGGTAAGTTTATGGGCCTTTCTTTTTCGCAGACTTTAACTGGTGTTTCTTATCAAAAATAAGTGTCCAAATTATTTAAAATAAACGGTACCAGATAACTGCCACATACTTTCTCCCAGTTGAAACTTTATACCTTCCCAGAGTAGCATAGGAGGTGGTTATTTAGAATTGCAAAAGTAGGAAAATGTTACAATGGAAAATATTAGCTGCATGTAACACACATCCATATTATATTATTATTTAAACTATTTGATCGATTTTGAAGAAATTTGCATCAAACATGTCAATTAGGCCTGTATAGATGCACGAAAAAAGGTTTTGAAAAATTTTGAAAAACAACCCCCTTTTTGGCCAAAAACCTCCAAAAATCAGTTATTATTATTACCTAAACAAGAATTTTTAGAAAGATGCGGTTTGTTTGCATATGGTAGGGTACATTAAGGGCTACAAATAAGCCAAATTTTATCAAAATTGTTAGAGCCGTTTTTGAGAAATTTAGATTTTTCTTGTTTCTTGGCTATTTTTGAGGGGTAAAATCCCTTAAAAATCAAAAATTTTTTAAAAATAAAAAAACGCCTAGAGATATTCCAGAACTGCACCTACATACCAAATTTCATCAAAATCGGACCGTTGGTATGGTCTCCAGCTCTGTACACATCCTTACAGACACACGGACAGACGTCACAAAAAAAAACACTTTTTTGGGTCCAGGGATTACCAAAACAAATAATTCCACTAAACATTTTTTGGGGGTTCAGGGAGCACCAAAACATAGTTCCACTAAAATTCAAATTCGAAAATTTGGATGAAAACAATACTTTCTCCATATACTACATATAGGGTGGAGAAAGTAAAAATTAATGACAAGTACTATTTTCAAACAAGAACAATTACTCAAATTAAGAACTATTTTTAAACTAACTCTAACTATCCTCATTTTATTGTAGGTGTTAGCCTTCTCCGTTGATATATATTTCGAGCTTAAAAGAGAAGTATAAAACAGCTGAACTATTACAAAGCCAGTTAACACTTAATTTTATTTCAAATTCTGTAGATCACACTTTTAGGTATATTTAAAAAAAAAGTTGATTTATTAGTCCATTGTTTCACCAAATTTAAAAAAAAATTCCTTACCTCCAAAAGTTTAAAACACGTAACTTATACCTTTTTTTATTATGATTCCAACCAAATATAAGTTAACTTTGTACCTCAATATCTTGAAAACTAATTGACTTCGAGAAGCACCATTTTATATGGTTTCATAACTTGTAATAAAAATCTGAAGTGGAGGGTGACATTTCATATTTTCTGGGCGAATTGATGTGGAAAGATCCACCCAGTAAAAACATGTTTTAGAAAACAACTGAAATTATTAGGAAGAAATAATTCTACGCAGAAAATTTTCCAGATTGGGTTGCTCTTCTGTAGATAAATTTTCTCGGCATGCCGTACAATCAGTAGGTCTCTAGCTTACGGACTTTATCTCTTATCTAAGTAAGATATCACTTTATTTTAGTCTGTTATCAACTTAATGCAAATAGATTTACTTCACCGACGATGGAGATAGCAAGACTTCTAAGAACAGACCAGCAATGCTAATCAACTAAAAGAATAAAACTTGAACACAGATTCTCAATAACTAATATTTATGTTTATTCACTTCAATGGCAATGTTGCTACCTTCAGTGATGTACGAGCTACGATAGTCAAAATTATACCTACTTAATTGTAAGAACCTATGTTCAAGATTTATTCCATCAAGCAGGGTTCCTATAGAATTTAAAATTTTGATAATTTATTTTCCTGACTTTTTACTCAACTTTCTGACCTACTCAAGACATATTTTGAAATTTTTTGTTTTAAAGCACACTGAAACCTCGTTTATTCGAAACTGATGGGACCAGACTCTTTCCGGATAAACGAAATTTCGGATAAAACAATTTTGGAGTTTCTTTTACCATTATTAGGCCTAAACAATAATGTTAGCTGTTGTTATTTATTGTAAATTTATTGCATTGTGTTGTGCTTCTTACAAAACAAGATGTTATAATTATGACAGTAAATCAAGAATGGTTGTGATAACGAGGTCAATTATTGTATAACAAAATATTTACAGTATTAATTTTTTTTTTTTTTGTGGATAAACCGAATTTCGGATAAACGAGGTTTTATTGTAGGCGTAATTCAACTCAAAATCATGTTCTTCGCCCTCTTTATAAACAAATATCTTTTTGAAAATGTACAGATTATTTTGAAAAAAATTACAGTTGTTTATAACATAATAATAATAATGCTTTATTTTATAGTGAGAAGGTTACCCTACAATTATTCTTTTTTACAAGCATTAAGACAATGTTTTTTTTACCGTCTGTCGATTGGTAGACTATAGATCTTCTTACTGTAACATTTTTAGCTATATGGGTTACATGCAAACATAACACTAACAATACACGACTTAAAAATAATTAGAAACTGTTATTATACACACGACACCCATAAATAATTACATACACACACACTCACAAAATATTATTTAGTAAATATTTTCTTTTTGTAGCCGATGATTGCTAAAAACTAATTAATTATGAAAACTAAGTATACAGACTACCTACAACAATATAAATATTAACAAATGATTATGGAGGGGGAGGAGCAGACAAGAAAATAAATAAATATTAGCAACATTAGAAGTTGAAATCACGGATTAATTCTCATCTATATTGCCACGCCTGTTGAACGTACTGAGCAAGATGTTTCCAATTTTCCCAGTTAAGATGTTGAAGAAATTTTTTCCAACTCAACTCCAATTTCCCATAATATTGCTTTGTAACTGTTCTCAAGATTGGAAAAATCGATAAAAAATTTAAAATATCTTCTTTTGTTTTCAAATTATACGACGAACATTGTTATTTCCCCCCTCCACCCAAAGCTTGCAGTTCAAATACGACAGCTCTGCTCTACATCTGATTACATTCCTTGTTGTTATCCTAACAACCTTATCTAGATACGAGAGGCTACTTAAATTCAAAGATTTATAAATAGTATGAAACAGTTGTTTGTATGTTCAAAAACAAATTCCGTACGTTACAACAGTTAAACTTCAAAATTCGTTGACTGTTTCGCAAACTGCAGGGTTCTGTGTGGAACTCTTTCGTCCAGATATTGCACACTCTTAATTTACTCTGCAATCAAATAAAGTTGATGAGAAGGTCTGCGCTTGTTTCAGCTACTTGCGCAATACCGGAAAGAAAGAGTTCCGTACAGTTAATTGTAGTTTTACATTAAAGACAAGCAAGCTGGTTATTTTTAGGTAACAATTATAAGAACGGGAATTTCCTATGGACTGTACTCCCGCTATCTGTTTTTTGGTGAAAACAAGACTAGTTTTGATAGAGATATTAAAACAATATCAATGGTATTGCTACTCAACCATTGGCCTTCATAAAAGCAGTCCTATTCATAGGCTCCAAATAATCCATAAATTGTATTGAATTCAATAAACAACCTTAAAACAAAATAAATGATTATAAAATTGTACGTAATATCTCACAGATAAAAGAAGGGTCTGTAAAATTCAGGGAAACTCGATGCAAAACTGCGTCTGAGTGTGAATTTCAATCTGTATAACCACGGAAACTCTAAAAATGTAAAACATTTTACGGCATATTTTAAGAAGAAAACTATGGCTAAACGAAATGATTTGTTGAAAAATGACCTATGACTCACTGTGGAAAAGTAAGGGCAAGGGCTAAAGAAAAAAAGTCATTCTAGGAACAAATCTTAAAAAAGGAACAAATTATTTTTTCATTTCCAATGTCCATGGAAAGTGTTTGGAAAGTATGAAGTTCTGAAGACGGACTTGGTTCATTGGAGACCGAAGTTTAGCTTTGACCATAGTCATCTTTGAAAAGCTCCTTTCACAATTACATTAATCCCTCGCTATTTGCGGGGGGGATAGGTTCCGGCAAATTGCCGCAAATAGCAAAACCGCGAATAGCGAAAACTAAATCTTTATAGGAAAAGGAAGGTTATGTTCTTGACATATAGAACATTTTAAAACATTATGTACTAATACCTATAGTTAATTTATTTACATAAGATATAGGCAAGCCGTTTTTATACGCTGTCCGGCTTTATGCGATTTCGCTTTTACGCCGGTAAAAAAAGACCTTGAAAGGTTTAGTATTTGAGCTGAGTTGTTTGGTGTGTAGACTACAGTTGATAATTTTATAAGTTATTGGAGTGTTGTTTGTCATCTCACGCTCTCCTCAAGGTCACTGCTCTCATAAAGTTACCTTTACCCATCTCTACTTGCTCCTTCATTGTCTGGGTTTTTCTATTTTTAGAACTTAGTCATGTCAAGGCATCAAACTATCGTTCGCTGTCAGTAGCGAAAATATTGGTTACGAGTGATAAAACGTAGTAAAAACTCAATTTCTTTCAAAATATTTTACTGTGATTTTAATTTTAATTAATTCTTTAAAATTAATTTGACTTGCTGTACACTAAATTGATGTCTCCAACTAAATCACAGTATGCCATTGACCTTCATTTGCACAAGTCCACTTGTATTCACGCAGAGGTGTATTGTAGGGAAATCCCATCTTGTATGTTTTGTTGTATTTGCGAGTGTTTCGCCGACGTGGTATTTATGCAATGTTATTAAAATCGTACAGTAATAATTACAGTGCTAATAATAATTTACAAATTTTGCATGTACTTTATTGCTATTTATACAGTATTTTTTCCTTTTTAGCGACCGCGAATAATCAAAACTGCGAATACCAAGACCGCGAATGTCGAGGGACTATATATCTTGAAATTGTAATTACAATTTTTTTTTTAAGCACATTACTTGTTGAGTAATGCGAGTGGGACAAGAGGAAAACCATGAGTCATTCTGCCGTTATCACCTTATCTGTTACGTGGAAGTACAAACAATAACAAAACCTTTCCCAGCCTGATTTTAATTTTACAAAACATTGTACACAAAATTTTATAATGTTTGTTATATTATACTTGGGGGAAAATACAATACTGATTACTAATTATTAGATATAGGACTTACCGTCTTCAATATTCTGTTTTCATCGATAAACGACGGCCGTTTCGGTTTTTCAGACATTTTAAAGTTTACTATCAGGTTTTCCTTCGTTGTCTATAATTGCCGAAAATAGTTATTTGTAATTTATAAAATGCAGCTGATTACATAGACCAATATTGGGTTGGTTCGTGACGATACGCGAGTTCATGCTGTGACGAGCACAGATGTTTTTCTGTCGATTTGACAGGTTTACATTAAGTTTTTGTATTTTCTTAATTTATAGTTACTTTATAATATTTAGACTAAAAATTTATATATATATAATCCATTCTTTTTATAAGCCGTTTTGGTTTTTCCATTTAGACGTTATTTCTCTCGCCTTATCGAGTTTATTCCGGTAGTCGTTCATCACCGCTAAGTGTCGTAGGTATCCATTCTCGATCGTAATTTAAAACTAAAGTTCGAAATCATGATTTTTCCTGAATTGATTAATTTACTATATTTTGTTTATTAATATTTTGAATTGTTACAACTTACACACAATTAAAAAAAAAAAAACAATGTCCGTATTGCTTTAACTTATTGACACATGAGTCTACTACATCCGATGATGTCCCGGTACGTACCGTAGACACAGACGGTAAGTCCTATAATAATTAGTACATCGATGGAATGGTGAACAACAATTGTTATAATACTGATTACACACACTCAATACCTTTTCACTAGATGCCATTTGTCCCGAAGAAATTTCAACGAATCTCTTGACTCCGTGTTTGGCCGACGCTGTCGCACAGTTGATCGCTACTTTATACACGCCCTCCCTGTACACAGGCTCCGTCTGCCCGAGTTTGGTTTCGCAAGCGCAATTGACAGCGATATCGAAACTTTTGTCAGCAAAAGTACTCTCACACGAACCTGAAACAAGATTAGCAATACGTAGTCTGTGTTTATTGTGGTCACAACGGACCAAAACCAAACTGATAACAATAATTTGATGTAAATATCATCTGATTTTCATGTAAAAACGTCATTAAAAGCATAAAGAGAACAGACAGCTGCTTTTTGAAACAACACTGGCTTTGTCTACTGTTAACGTTCTACAATAAGTAAATGATTTTTTAGTACTTAGGACTAAACATTTCATAAACTATGTATACCATTTGAGCATTACTATTTATTCAATAACCATAATAGCCTACATGGTTAAGATTTCACAGTGATCTATTTTAAAAGAAATTTCAATATTAGAAATTAAATTGAAATAAAGTTTGTAGAAGATTATGTATTTCTTGAAATTTGTGCTCTTTTTATTATTATATATTTTTATAATCCATAATATTAGCGTATTATAACAACAATAATATAATTATAGAGATTATTATCAACAATATAGAGTTCATTTCAAAACTCTTTCCTTACAAGAGGAAAGAAAAAGAAAATAACTAGAAATACCTATACGCTGCAAGAGAAATAAACATTACATAACAGGAAAAAGCAAATACACATGACTTTAGACTATTTTTGTGCAAAAGAAACTTACACAAT
>JAGFPH010003202.1:19886-37077 GCA_018207615.1 Philaenus spumarius | reverse complement strand
AACATGCAGTGTGCAATACCTTCACACTTGACACCTTGAGCAGTAAAACCCCATAAAAAGTTGCCGCAAAACTCGCACCAGTTCAATCCTTTAAAGTTGTGCGTTTTAAAGAAATGAGGTTTGTCGTAGTCCACGGGTTCTTCTTGTTCTTTGGCACGTTTCTTCAGTCTGTTCAAAGTCAGGTACGCAGGACTACGTTCGTACCTGGAACAATGATGGATTCAGAATGTATTAAAAAATTGTGCGCAAAGCTGCTTTATTCTCAAAATTATAATTTTAAAATACGGGTTTAAAACTATTAATGTTATTTTTTATAACCAAAATTATTTTTCCTTAACTCGTTCTCTACCTCCATAACCAAATATTTACTTAAATATGGCCGCCCAGTTTTTATCTGTAGACAAGCATCCCATATTTGCGCTGCTTGGACTCATTAAAATAGAATGACAGCTCATACTTGTTCCAGTATCTTCTTGTACTCAATGGCGTGTTATATAATAATGGGCTATTTTACTGGCTCTTTTTGTAATATCTGTAATTTACTAAGGCGAATCTAATTTTTGCACTCTAAACTAAAATTTATAAGAAACATGAGCGTGTAGATCATTGATCAAAGTAAAGTTTCCTTTATTCTCCACATAAAAAAGTACAGAAAATTGTGCCATATTTTAACGAGCTTTTACTCTCCGTACTCTCTACAACATTGCTTTAGAATAAACTCATCACTTATGTCTAGAAATGTGAGTCTTTTGCCTAGAAAAACTATTTGAACATTGAAAATGTCAGGATTGGGCTTTTATAGATCAGTTTCGCTACTCTCATCATTTTTTTAAGAAAATAGTGTCCACCCTACTGAACAAATTACTAGAATCAACTAACCTGTTGGACAAAGAACAGCACGGCTTCAGGCCAGGAAAATCAACTATAACTGTGGGGGTAGAATTCATTCAAAATATTATCGATTCAATAGATGAAGGCGAGAGAGTAGTGGGCATCAGGGGTTTACTCGTAATTTTTCCAGTACCGGAATGCTGTCGGATGTGACGGAAAGGGTGTTCCGGGAAATTTTTGAAATTTTCACTTCTAAAACACCTACTTTACGTATATTTGGTGAGTTTAAGAGTGCAGATAATATGCTTACTTTTATAAGAAAAGTACGCATGAATATGTAACTATTTTTCTACTTGTGTACAGCATATATAGCAAATTTTAGAGAAAGCCCCTATTTTAAGCAAAAACTTGGTAAAATGTCTCTCATTTAGTCAATAGCCTTTATCAGAAATTTAAATCCTCGATAAAAGACTGTAAACCTAAACACATTTTATGTAATCAAGAAATGACTTTTCTTATACAAGAACAATTAAACACAACCAAGCTTATCACGAGAACACAACACAGGTGCTTGTTAGTGAATTATTCTAACGACACTCAAAACTAACAAAACTAAACAATATCACAATGTCAACGTCAATGCGACCAGGCTCTTTTTAGTTTTTGACAGTTCGCGAGAGGTAGCATGTACCGGGCGCAAGCGCGCACAAGCCCGGGTGCAGTCGCATGTCACTGTATACAGTCAAGGCAAACAACCTGCTACATGTGTTCAGGTACCTACATTGAAATATTTTCCTCTTTCGGGGCGCGTGTCTCCTTCTTTGTATTTGTGTCGGCGTTTGTCAGTGTACAGCCATTGTTTGTATGTATTCCATGTTGTGCTCTCATTTGGGTTATTTATTTTTTAATTAATTGATCGTGAAATTAAATGAGTTATTCAAAAGGTATTACTCACTAAATATGGGATATTATATCATGTTTAATCTTATTTTGATTACAATAATCTATCTATATGTTATAAACTTTTTCATGCCAAAAAAGTTAATAATATAAAAGTTTAAGCATCCCTGGTTTTTAAACTTTTCGGCCGTCTCGACTCTGAATCATCGGTCTCTTATTTGCAGTCGTTCGCAGCGCTCATCGAACATCAAAGGCGTGCCGCGAGGCCGGCAAAGGGTGTCTGGTGCTCCCGAGTTGTTCCATTACGATTCCGAGCTGAAGGACAATGTTTACTATAGCTGAGACTTTACTGTAGTTGGCTCGCATAAACGCAATGCACTGTAAGTGTGGTGCTATCTTGAGGTTTTTCGATTAGCGATTGGCGGACGTAAAATTATGAACCGAGTGTTGAATGAGTGGACGGTAAAGCGCAACACTAAAACAAAAATAAATAAAAAGCAGTACCGGAACGGCGTTCCGGTACCAGTAAACTCCTGGTGGGCATATATTTGGAGAGTGGGATATTATTCTACTAAATAACCATGGGCAATGTTATGAAATATTACGGATTTAGCTTCTTTATTCTATTTGAACAGTTTGTCCGTGATCAGAATAAGTTTTAAAATTTGGGTTGTTTTTAATTTTATAACTAGGGGCTCTGCCGCTGCTCGCTTTGCTGACCCACCCCTGTGGTGACAAATGGTGATGCCAATGCAAACCACAAAATCCTTAATTTTCTTCATAATTTTTTACTTTCTCCACCCTATTCGTAGTATATGGAGAAAGTATTGTTTTTGTAAAAATGTTCGATTTGAATTTTCAGTTGAATTATCTGTTTTGGTGCTCCCAGAACCCCAAAAAATTGTTTAGTGCAATTATCTGTGTTGGTGCTCCCTGAACCCAAAAATATTTTTAGTGGAATTTTTTGTTTTGGTGCTCCCTGAACCCAAAAAAGTGTTTTTAGAGTGGTGTCTGTCTGTCAGTCTGTCTGTATGTATACACGACCAGAGAGGACACTATTGGTCCGATTTTCATGAAATTTGGTATGTAGGTACTAAACCCTAATATCTCCAGGCGTTTTTTCATTTTTTGGAATTTTTAATTTCTAAGGGTAATTTACCCCTAAAAACCCATAAAAAACGACAAAAATGCAAATTTCTCAGAAACGGCTCTAACGATTTTGATCAAATTTTCAGTATTTATAGTGCTTAAGATGCCAAACGAAATGACACCACCCGCTTTTATCAAAACTTCGGCGTTTTATAATTATGGGGAAATGTTTAAAAATAAACAAGTTTGTGTTGTCAATCTAGCATCGCGGCGGCGGCCGCACGGGGTAGCACCATGGTAGCGAGCACGGCCAGTAATTCAAAGGTCGCGCGATCGAATCCCGCCTGGGATAATAATTTTTTTATACGATTGACGTAGGTAGAATATTATTTTTTTGTTTTGTTCTAAAAAGTAGTAAAAAATAAAATGATTAAAAACAATATTATTTTGACTACAGTAAGTTGGGAGAAAGTTTGTGTCAGTTAACTGATACCGTTTATTTTAATTTGGTAATTTTTACGGAAATGATAATTGATTAGGACAGAGGCATTTGTATCTAAAAGTTTTTTGGCGAGGGTAGCTGTGACCTGTACATAATGTAAGACATAGATCGAAATATCCTCAGCATTTGCCCAGAAAATTCCTAATTTTGTCTATAATTTTTAAATTTTTTAACAGGAATTTTAAATGTTTTCTGAATAAAAAGTAAAAGTAGCCTAAAATACTCTACGAAAGGTTCTATAAATGTTAATGAAAGTTTTGTCAAAATCGGTTCAGCCATTCCGGAGATTAGTCCGGCCAAACAGACAGACAGACAAAAAACTTATAAATGTGTGTTCAGGTTCTGGTATGGGTGAATAAAAATATGAGGTTAGAAAAAAGCTTATATTTTGAAACACAGACAGACAATTTTATTTATTGTATAGATTTAAAATTTGTCTACGGCCTTGGGCAGAGTTGCGACCAACTTGATTGCATAGAGCTGCAATTGTCTAATTTTGCTCCTTTGTAATTCAGTATGGATTTAAAATGAGCATTTTTTATTGGTGAAGATTAACAGATTGTAATAAAATAACGTATTAGTTAACAAAATTCTTGTCATCCTTACCTCACCTCGTCCGACATGAGAGCTATATAAGGCCCAGCTTCAGTCTCCATGTGCAGAGTCAACAAGCCGTCAGCCACAAGGTCATGTATAGTGTCAAACCTTCGCTTTTCCAACACGTAATATTGTCCATCGTAATACAGCTTGTAATGCTTCACCTTGCCCGAAAACCTGCAATGATCAGATTACAGTCATGCAATATATATAGGGTGTTCCAAAAAGAAAGCAAGATTTGAATTGTTAGTTAAATCATCATCTATTTAAAATTTTAAAATATTTATATTACAATAGAAAGTGCACTTACTGCGGTTAATTATAGAACACAATATCAGTCAAATGTCCTCCACGACTATGGTGGCACACATTCACTCTTTCAATAAAATTTTCTATAACCTAACAGCGCAGTTGTGGTTCAATTTCACCAACGACGCCTCGAACTGCTGTCTTGAGTTCAGGAATTGTTATTTGATTTGTTGATGAAAACACGAGATTTCAGAAATCCCCATAGGAAGAAGTCACATGGTGTTAAATCACTGGATCTCTGTGTTCTGATTGCCGTTGCATGAGATAAGACGGTCAGGAAATTTTTCTCACAACAAATCAGTTGTTTTGTTTGCAGCATGACAGGTAGCGCAATCCTGCTCGAATGTGTTCAATTGAGACCATAAAAACCCTGTTATCATGTTGCGATAACGTTTGCCATTCACGGTTAATGCATTTCCGGCATCGTCTTTGAAAACGTACGGCCCAATCACTCCACCAGACCAAAAACCGCACCAGACAATGACTCGTTGTGGATACCACTGTTTCTGAACAATGACTAAGTGTTTTTAGTGCTCCAAATTCGACAATTTTCCATCGAGTTGAAAGTGTGCCTCATCTCTGTAGATGATTTTCTGAGGAAAATCGGGGTTCACGATTTGCTTTTCTAAAATCCAATCAACAAATTCTCGGCGTTCCAAATGATACACGATCTTAAATTGTTGTGTCAGTTGAAGCTTGTAGCCGTGCATACGCAAATCTGTTTTGAGAATTCGCTGCATGGTGCTTCTCGGCATTCCCAAATGTTAAGAGCGGCGGCAAAGTGATCTCTGTGGACTCACAGTGACACTTTCTCTCAAGACGGCATTGTTCTCGGTAGACCGATCATCACGAGGACGTCCTGAGGGTTTAATATTCACAATCAAACCTGTTTTCTCAAATTTTTTAATCAGTTTTATAACTGCTGACTGATTAGGTAAATTTCATCGTCCAAAAACTCCGTGAAATGCTATAAAACAGGACGTGCCAGTGCTGCCAACCTAACATACCAATAATGGCGTGAAATTCAAATCTTGCGTTATTTATGGGACACAATATATTTGAATACAGTAGAACCCCAGTAAGTCAACCCTTTTTGACCCGGATCCCCGGGTAACCCGGACCGGTTTGGAAATAAGTTATGCTGCGAATGAAAGCGCAAAATTCAATACAATTATTTTTAAATAGTATGTGTTTTGAGGCACCGTAGAAAGTGTCCTAATTTCTTCAGACAAGTGAAGTGTGTCTCATTGTTCAATAGAAACAAATCAACTTTAAAAAAAATTATAATTGTGCAATTGATTACCCAGCCTTTCTTATTTGTAAATAAGGTATGCGAGTAGATGTTTATGTTTTCAATAGTTTTGTTGTGAAACATTACGTTTTAAATATTTTGCATTTTTTTTAACGTCTTTATGCCGGTTAGACTAATGGGACAAAAAGTAAATTTTACAGCCACAAATTTATTTATTTATTAAAAATTGAGCTTACAAACTAAGTACTATCCATTAAAAGAGACCATAAATATACCGATATCCATACCAACTTATCAGTATTACACTTTTGTAATAAGAGCAGATATATGGATTCGTTGGAGGAATACGAAATTTATAAAAGTGTAAAAACGGATCCTCACAATGTCCTCAACGACAAGCTTTCGTTTAAATCTATTTTAATTTATAATATCGCCTTTGGGGCAGCTACTAAAGATGGGATAACTTCGTAATGGAACATCACATCAGATATGAAAGGAGAGGGGATTTAAATATTTGATGTGATGTTCCATCAAAGTTTGACCTTGCCCCCACAGTTACGAATAGACCGGAGCATGCATCGTACATATTACTTATGCGTTATGTTCAAATGGAACATTAGTGTTGTGATGTGTCATGTTGTGTGTTTTTATACGGTTTTTATATACTTTGATGGAGTGATTTGACGTATTCTATGGGCCTGAAGATGGAAACAGTGTTTCTGAAACCGCGGTAGCCTTAACGAGGTGATCTACAGACCACAGACGGTGTACAAAGGTACGAATATTTATTTAATTATAAACATGTGGTCAAGTGGCTATAACACAGGAATGAAATTACTAGCCATTACTATATCGCACAGAAGTCATTCCTTCGTGATATTATTAGGTGTATTGCGTGTGAATAAATGTTTTATTAGAAAGAAGATTCCCAGACAAAAATTATCGGAATTCAAAAATATTTTGGTTTTACGCTTATCTTAGTTTTGTAAACAGCTATAAAAATATATATATATATATATATTTAAATTTATTCGAAGTAAAAATGTTTTAAACATTTTGTTCCTTGTAGGCTACATCTGTACTAATGTAGGCATAATAAAGAGGTAAAATTTGTTTCTATGTAGGAGAATCTCTGGAACTACTGAACCGATTGAAAATTTTGTACTAAAATAAAACGCTACACTATTCCTGAGTAACATAGACTAGAATTTTGAATGGGTTGAAACAACCCCTAAAACAATAAATATAAATTATAATACTTTTCTTAAAGCTAAAGAGCTGAAATTGTTTACATTTATTTCTTACAAGATAGCCTACATAGAAAAGAAAACCATAAGGTAAACGGAAGGGGGGCTGGATGTGCTTCAAAACCTGAAAACGTTGATATATTTGGACGAAACTCACTACGCGGCGGATTTTTGGGCCAACAAACTCAGATCTTATGTCGAATTACTTGTGTAATTGTTTACTGTAGGCTATCCAATATTCATTTCAGTAACTTTTTCATTTTTGTGGGCTAAACCACGGGGACCTGCAGGTTTTTACAAAATTCAAGGCTTTAAAGACATCAATAATAAAAATTTGATATGCCAGCTTTTTTTAATTAATAACATAAAGTTTTGATTCTTGGAACACTAGAGAAACGTAACATACATAAAATGTGTAGGCTATCAAGTTTCAACTTTAAATCTTAGTCGTTTCTAAGGTTAACATTATTTCACAAACGCACACAAAATATTCAACAAACCGACAACATAGTGTTGACAAACTTAGAAATTTTATCCTTTATTATAGTGCCCTATAACACTTCTCAAAGTTTTTGAAATATCCAGAATACACCCTAAACAAATACATTAAGCGTCTACATCCCAAAAATCCTTTCAATATAAAAACCAAATTAACAATAATAACAAACGTATTACACACTTAAGAGACAGAGTGTATATCGATCCACTTAGTCGCACCAAATAGTCTCCATCTTGGCAGAGCAGCGCTGTAGCTTTGCTATGTGTAAGAGGTCCATGGTATTCTGCCCCGTAATATGGCGGTGTTTCGTGTAAAGTATTGTACGAATGGATGGCATGAGGACGAGGAGCCTCTTGCTGTATTTTGTACACTGGAAGACAAGAAACGTTTTTTAATTCAAAAAATTACAAGTTATTTCCAAAGAAATAAGATACAAATAAAAAGTCTAATTAAAATAAATTTGTTAAACCATAATACTTTAATATCATCACAAAAGAATTGAAGTTAGCCAAACATTGAAAACAGTAAACATCACCATAGGCTATATAAATGAAAATATAAATCTTCGTTTCTTCAAAATCTTAAATCGACGAAAGTTCTTCACCGATTGCTTTGAAATTTTAACACAACGGTGCATTTGAATACTCGCGAGTTTTTATATACTTTTAAAAAACAGCACTATCTGTTAGACATAAAAACAACACACATTATACTAAATATTTTACAGCGATTGGAGCAATTGGAGCCATACTAAATAATAATTCAATATGTTTTTAGTGTTGGTACAGTAATCAGCTGTTTCCTCTAATATTTCCATTAACAGCTGATTTGATTTTAAACTTAGAAACGATTATTTATATTTCTTACTTATATGTAAGGTTTTTGTAAACAGTGCCATCTGTTGGACATGAAAACAACCCACACTATACTAAATATTTTATGGCAATGGAAGCGCCATACTAAATATATTTAGTGTTGGTTTAGTAATCATCTGTTTGCTTTAATATTTAAATTAACAGTTGATTTTAAACATTGCAACAATTGTTTGTATTTCTAACTTTTATGTTAAGTTTATGTTTAAGAGTAATCCTGAGCCTTACTGGTTCTTTTAACCTTTATTAAAACTGCTGTTATAAAATATACAGAACAATTTGATTTGGTCATTTAACATTATTTACCATCTTAGCTTTGAGGTTATTATTCATCCTATACCTTTATTACAAAGAAAACATAACATATGTGTACAGAAGGTCAAAACAGAGTTGGCGTGCGAAGAACGCAGGGGTCTCCCACTACTTAATGTAATAAAACTTATTTTCTCACTGCCTGTTTGTTTATAACATAAATTCTCAGCTGTTCAAACATATATAAAAAGCGTACATATTATAACCCTTAATTTATTTGTCCTCAACAAAAATGGTTGATTTTGCTAAATAAATGTTGAATACTGCATTATACTTTTGAATAGCACACTAGAAGAGCAGGTTAGGCCAACACACACAAAATAAAACGAGTAGGTTAGACATCACTGAATATATATAGAAAATCTTAAATCCAAGTTAAGTAACCAAAAATAATATAAATAAATACAACACATCACTTATACTCAATGTTCCAATATATAACCATTTAATCAATAACAATGTCCAGAATAAATTATACATCATTGGAAACCAGACAATGGATGTGATGGGTCTCAAAAATAGTATAACAATACCGCATGTAAGAGAAACATATTTTCTATCGCTTTTTTACAAATGTTTGGATCCGATAAGTTTCCTGTAAAGAAGTACCTCGAACGCCATAAAATGTTTTCAAAATTTTATCTGTAGAACTTTTAAAACGGATGGGGAAGAACAGATTTTTGTGCAACATTTTCAAAAATTAGGCCTCGGCTACGATAGAAGAGGCGAGCCGCATGAGCAGGTGCAAGCAGCGCTGAAAATGTTTCAACCAATCTCTGGTCAGTTGCTAACGCTTGCCGCAGACCGCAGTTCTAGATCAAACCCAGTTAGAACATTTTTTGGCTAACACTCGACGCTCACCATCCTCTTTACTTAAACCAAACATATGACATGGGTTACAAAGGTGAAATTTGATATTGCCTTTATACATTCATGGCCTACTAACAGCAACTTGAATACAATATTTCAATAAAATCCGATGGTAAACAAAAAAGTTTTTGCTAGTATATTTTCGGAATTAGCATTTTGTTCAAAGGTTTATTTATTGTTTAAACGCCATGAAGACTTCAAATTTTCTGTTATGGGACTGTTTACCATTGTTATTACCATTTTTACCATTATTACCATTGTTTACCATTGTTTACCTCCGGGGGACACGTGAATTTCTGGATACAATTAAAAAACTCTTAGGCCTATGGTTTAAGATATAAGCCTACATAAAAGTAGGTCCCTCTTCTTTAATAAACGATGCTTCACTCTATTAAGCAAGTAATAAATCAAATGTACATGTAACATTCTAGTATACTGGAAGAATCGCTCTTCGCCTCGTCGCAGTTCTCTAACCAGGTGGTGGTATTCCTCATACTTCAGCCTATTTCTGTTAATTGGGTGCAAGATATTATCTTGCTTAAACGATAAAAAAAGAGGCCTCTCATTTAATATTTCCGCTAACACTACCTCTTTACCAGACATCATCTCGTCGACTCAGCAGAGTAGAGAAAATTCAGAGAGATACATCAGCTGTTGACAATTTGGCCACTTATATAATAGCCACCATCGACGCTCGGTGCCACAGAGCTTGCACTTGTCAGTGCTGCTCGCCACTTGTATCGTAGCCAAGGATTTATTTTTAAAATAGTTTTGATGTCCTTAAATAAAATTCTTTCAAACAATATCCTGTCCTGACCCCACAAGAGTATTATAAATTTTTAGTTAGAATACTTTATAACTATCCAACATTTTATAGTGATAATTTTAAATGCTCCAGACAAAATCAATTTTGATGGACAATTGATTGATCCCATGCATGTTCAGATTCTTTTTCTAAAGTAAGAGACCTTCAAAACCATACAAAAATATGATTCCTATTTAAAAGTCCTACCACTGGCATTAAAGGCATTAAGACTGGTGAACAAACTCCAATACGGTCTCTTCACTGCCTCTACTTTGTAAATAAGCTCACATCAAGTGACACCCACTTCAACAATCTTGTCACCTGCTAACTGCAAACTGCATTTATGTTCCTATGTACGGGGTATGGAGCGTAACACGTTCACTGCTAAGGACGCACATGTGAGCTTGACACTGAACACTATGAGAAGCGGCCGACGCACAGTGCATTGCGTGCTTCGCACGCCAACCGCCGTACAAGGAGTATTTTGCATACACATTCAATGCATTGCAGCTCATGCTTGAACTCTTGTAAAAAATAAAATAAGTATAAGTAAAATCAAACGGCACATAACATTTAAAACATATTTTAGTGCTAATCTCTTTAATGAAAAATACCTGACTATAATTAATAATATACATTTCCTTTCCCTGGAAGCTAGGGGGGTGGCTCCACTCTGCCCTTTGGTATGGGCACCCATGTGTTGAACTGAAATACATTCTTTGATGAAATTGTAGAGAGTGTTTCAAAAAGTACTTTACAACTTTAAAAACTCATATTAATTTATTCAGAGAACCTACAGAGGTGATTGTAGTGTCAATGTTTGTGCAAATAATAGTAATATAAGAGTAATATAAGACAGAGGGTAACGGGAGGAGGTAAGAGTGGGCAACTGTCAAAAGTGGTTGAACCAGTTAGGAAGCATCATCGCGTCTCCCTCGAGGCAAGGCAACCAGAACCGCAAGGGTGCACCTGCCTTCTCACCTTCAAAGCAGCTGTATCCGGAAGAGCCACATATACAGTCCACCAAAACAAAGTCGGTAAGAAAAATAACAATATTATCGGCCACAACATTGGTCCTCGGGCCAGATCGGTTGTTCTTAACGCCCTTACCTCTGTCAAATTGGGGGAAAACATTAAAATTTTGTGAATTAAAATAAACATTTTCTCAAAATTATATTGACATGGATTTACACTTATTATTTTGAAACTACAATCGCATTTATTTGGTTGTAATGTGTACGCTTGCTTTAGTCGTTACTAAAACTGAATTCAAGTTATTACGCGCATATTGTAGATTAATGAAGCCAGCTCAGGCTTAAGTAGGCCTAAGCAAACATTCTTATCTGAGAACGGACCGCCAATAAGCAAACAATTCATTGAATCTATCTAGCTACAAGATATTTCTGTTTTATTTACATTATGAGTTAATAATTTTTTGTAAACAAAACACGCAAACTAAACACGCAAATATATTACGTCTTACATTTGAAAGAAAAGGAAAACTTGTGTATTCATTGTAAATTCTTAACCAAGCAACATAACGATAATAAACGTACGTTATCGTTATGTTGTTTGGTTAACAGACTAATTAATTACATTCGTTAATGAATATTGGGAATTGTTTTTAATAAGTTATAAAGTACTTACTGTACACCGTCTGTGACTTCTATATTTTTCTAATTATGCGTTTCGGAGCTTATGTCCCATCTTCAGTTAATCCCTCTATTTGAGGTTGTCAAACATTAAACACTAAAAACTGTACATTACTTGACACACATATTACACAACATTCAACGGTCTCGCACCTCGACGTTCGAAGGAAAACTACAGAACGGATGTTAACCCCGCTTATCAACTTTGCTATCTTGGATACTCATCGCGGTGTCGTGCAACGAATTTGACTGAAAGTTGAGTTTTTCGTTCATAAATTCGTGTTTATTCAACTTAAATGCTTTATATATTTCAAATTTCTCGACGGCGTCCATGTATTTGCCTTTTTTACATATATGTAAGGGTGTACAATTAGTCTCAAAATATTCATAATTATGGTTATTTTCAAGTTATAAACAATAAGACAGAAGTCACAAAGAAGTAGGAAAATATATGGGCGGGATTTACCTTCACTGGAAAGGAAACATACAAAATGAAAAATTTTTGGGAAATACATTGTGAAAGCGGCGTTTAATACGAACAATACTATAAAGAACATATTAAGTAGGTCTATAGAAGAAAGGGAAGCATACGAAATAAAGTGTAAGAGCAACGGTATATGGTAAATGAGGTTCATTTGCCATATGAAATGAAAGACTCAATGAAGCTTTTATACCAGTGCAACAAAGGAAGACGCTTAAATATAATGGAAAATATGGACATTTTTAAACTAAAAATGAACGGAGAAAATATTATTAATGAACAAATATACATCCAATCAGAAATAACATTCCAAAATCAGAAAATGTTGAAAGTGTTAAAGAATAAAATAAACATGTAGGTTTGTGTAGCCATCGGAACCTGTGGTCGGAGGCAGTACCAATTGGAGGAGGGGCGTGGCTAAACTGTATATTAAGACTAATCCCAAACGGATGAATCCAGTACTGAAGTAGGTCTCGAGAATGTAGGAACTCCAAAACACGTCGACGAACTCAAATAAAAGGGTTAAGCTAGGGTTGGCGGAAAATTGTACTCAAACTGATCGTATTTATCCTAGCAGACATTTATATAATAATATCAATAAAAACATTTATTATTTATATGTCATTCTTAAATGTTTTCATTCAAAAAATACTAAAATCTATATTTTGATTGCAGATCCAACGAAACGTTTCATTTTGCCTACTTTATGAGAGAACGAGATCGGTCTTTTTGTTCGGTTTCAATAAAAATGTCTAGAACTCTTAGGGTGGTTGAAACTAACCTTCCTCCTTCACATATATCCTAACATATACCTTTCAATGGCCTTGTTAACTACATATTCCTATGCAAAACACTAAATATATATACAGGAATATAACGACACGCTTCGTTGAAATGAGTAACATGAGGAGGCGCGCCAAAACATTCAGACCGGGTGTGAAAAAACTGAGAACCACAAGCACACTTTGGAAGAGAGGAAATAGCACAAGCATAGGAATATGTAGTGGGCGAGTCTATTAGCAGGTATGTGGGGGGAGGAAGCTCTACGCAGTTTATGCACGGATATTTCAATTATTTAGTAAAAACCCGGTCAAAAAGACCAGTGCGTGCCTCCTCCAGGGTTAATGGAAGTCTGCAGTGCTTGGATAGTGCACTGCATATAGCCTACTAAAGGTTTTAATTATGTTACCAAAATATAAAATAACCATTGAGTGGACTCTCGAGTTCTAGAAGTATTGCAATTGTCTAGGATCCCAACAACTACTTTTTAAGGTTATGTTATTGTTTAGTGTTTTAATGTACAGCTATAAAAACATGTAAAACTGTCAGATCCAGTAGGAACATTTTTTACATTATTAAGGCCTATATAAAATTAAAATATTTGAGGTAAACATGTTTTTTTTTTATTAACGTCTTTACATATTAACTTGTAAAAATATTACCTTTTTTAATACACAATAAGGAATTCTATAAAAATGTCCTATATAAATAAATTCATATAGTAGGTAGGCCTGCTATAAATTTGTACAAAAATCTATTTTAGTCAAAGATTAAATCAAGATAAAATATTCACTTACGATCTGGTTTCCATACTGGTACTATTGGTGAATTTGGTTCTGGAGTCTGAGAACTACCTAGAACAAAATAAAACTTTTAATATTGAGTGATAATATTTTAAGATGAAATACTGATCTGGTTAAAATTGTCTATTTGATGTACTTTTCCGTTATACTAACCACACCATCAGTACAGACTTGGCGCACTGCTGTTCAAGCTGACGGCGGCGAACAGTTTTCAGCAATACTCGCCGACACCGCTACATTCTGGACGTCAGTGCAGGCAAGCAAAGTTGTAAGTTTGTATTTATGTAAATAAATGTGTCTACTTTCATCCAGAATGATTACTTTCATTATTTTTTTATCTTTTCTTTGTAAATTGAGGTGTGGTCGGTATAACGGAAAAGTACCCAACATTATAATAGTGTAATCTATGTAAATATCAGTTTATAGAATAATTGTTTAGATGGAATAGCTTACATCAATTTCTTTTTCAAATGAGATGAATTTCTCAGAATCTTTACTTTTAATTAAAGATGCCAAAATCAAAAGTAACACTTTATGAATTTTTGTTTGACAATGTTTTTTTATGCTTGTAACATTATTTACCTAAAAGTTAATGTTTTTATTATTAGCTGTAAGTAAAATTGATAAACTTTATATCTCTAATTATGTAGCTTTTTAATAGGCAAGAAGGCCATATAGCAGAAAGTAGGCAACCTTGTAGCTGAGAGGAAGATCAAGATCCCATGTTCGAATCTGAGTGAAGACCATGCATGATTGACTAAGTTAGTTGAGTAAAAGTTCACTTCAGGCAATCATCGACCATGGGTTCATTTATCTTTTTGCCAAATGCAAAAAAAATCGCTAATGCAATGCTTTTAGTTTTATGAAAAGAAAAAACTGGCAGATAGTCTCTTTTATGAAAAGAAAAAAAATGTTTAAATAACAAATAAAACGTCTCTTGCATGTTTTTTATAGCCAAAATAAACACCAGGCCGCAAATTTACTATTCGACCCTGGGCAAGAATAATTTTAAAAAAAATAGCCTAAAGGTTCTAACCTATAGTATTTAGTCACAGTATGTCTACCTGTATTCAACATTTAACAGTAGAATGTAAAACAACGTCGTTGTCTTCAAAAATATCAGCCTAGGATCGAATAATAAATTTACGCCAATACCAGAATTCCTGAATTAAAGGCAAGAAACCTGTACTACCAAGAAATTATTTCTTTTATTGATAGTAGTAGCAAAATGGAAGCTTCAAAATTTTGTTTACGTATATAGGACTAATGTTTCCAGTTAACTTTACAACATTGTAACTTAATTACTATAGTGAGAATTCAAAACATATGTGAAGATATGATTAAAAACACAAATACTTTTTAGGGGAGAAACCTCAGTGCCTCAACTAACACTGGCCTGGTTTTCAAATGTTAAACCAAGCCAACTAATGTAAACAGCTGTGCCCTAAAACTACTTCAATTGGCTAAAGTTTACATTAGGACACCTCACCGCATTGTTAAAAACGAAAATATTATTTTAAAGGTCACTAGGCCTAACACATACTTTACTTACCATTTGTCATTGTAATTGAATCCATGTCATGATTGATATTTGCCCAACTAGGCTTAGTTCCAAAAAAATAAGTGGCAGCTCTATCTATTCTTAAAACTTATTTTTATTTTGTGTTAGGTTAATGAAGTGTTATTTTGTCAAGTAGAAGGCCTATTATACTTAAATCGATTGTGTATACTTTTCTATTCCAAAGTAATTATTTAATAACAGAAACTACAAAACAGCTGACTAAATAGTAAAGGTTAAGATCGAATAACAAAAATAATTTAATTACAGTTCACAACAGACATCTGTTTTAAATCTATAAAATTAAATCGGATTCATTCTTGGTTCAATTTTAGTTTAGTAGTTAAAAACAAAAACTTAGTTGATGTATTAACAGTAAATAAAGATAAAGTATAACCTATATTTCCTACAGTACAAATTAATAAATTATCTTAACAACTGATCAGTGCCCAGTGGTCACAGATTTTACTGATTATTGCTATATCTGTGTACCCAATCACGATCACGACTTCATCGTTCTCTTCTCTTTTATCTTTTGGTTACAGAAAATAATTTGGTTACAGAAAATAATTTGGTTACAGAAAATAATTTGGTGGCTCGGTATAACGATATAACCCCGTTTATACTTTAAAACGGGGTTTATGATACGGGATATGCTCGTATCATAATTTTCGTAAAAATAAAAATTGTCTCATTTTACAAAGAAATAATATTACTACAATTTTCAAAATAGAATAATAAAAATAACCTGAAGAAAAATATTCATCAACAATTCATTATATTTCATGTTTAAAATATATGTCTCACATTATTTTAAGAAGTACATAAAAATATATGTTATGTACAACATTTTTAATAATATATTAATGATAAATAAGTTGCTACTATATTAATTATAGTTTTGATTATAAAGTAAAAGCTTTGAGTGCTTTTTACACACAAATAATATTACAAACTCAAAGTTGAAGAGTAAAAGGCCAAAAGCAAAAAACTATGCAAAAGTGTAATTATTTTTAAAATAGTCTCAAGAATGCAAAAATGATACCAATTTCACTGGTGAACAGTTCATTCTTTAACATTTAAATAATTCTCTTAACAATACTTTTTAAACTATGTACGTGAGTAAAGAACTTAGAACTTCTCATGTAGAACTTAATTAGTCTACCAATAATGTCCACACATTAAAAGTATTTAATATAATCTAAAATTCTTTTAATTTTCAAACTCATATGTAAAACTAAATTTGTATAATATTATTTATAAGTTTGCTTTCATTTAATAGTACCATAATTATTTTTAAAATAAGTACACCTACATTTAAAAACTGTCCTACACCCTTTGTAACACAATGTAAACTTCTTCTTCAAACTTTAAACATTTTTAAGTGTAAATAATTAACTTACGTTGTAAAGATCTGTAAGATTGTAATTTAAACTATTTAACTCTATTCAGAAAACAAAATTTTAATGTCAACATTTTAATTAAATATGAAACCTGTAATATTACATTTTTTAATAACAAAATCTTGTTGTGATAGTCTTATCGATTTTTAAAGTGTAGAAGAATACTTTTCTTGATTGGTCGGGAAGTAACTGATAATAACTTCCTGTTGGATTTCCGGCTTGTAAATGAATATTTCCTGCTCAAAACCACAGCTGATCTGTCAGGTGTCTTGTACAAAACAGTGAATTTTGTTATTTTGATATTCCGCTTAAATTTTGTCCGTGTGAAGTTGGTTGTGTTGTTTGTAATATGGCAGGAAATAGCGGTAAACCCAGTATTATTATATTTGGAGGTAATGTTCTTAATTATTATTTTGTCTTTAGTGATAA